>QFDD01010779.1:0-12230 GCA_006871305.1 Vachellia collinsii
CGAGATTTCGAATTGATTACACTTCACATTCATACTCTGTTTTCTTATTCTCATTAAAGAGCTTCAGTGTTCATCATTAAATTCTCATAAAGGAGAATATTCTTGTTCATTTATTCCTTTGAGAGAGAGTTGGTCAAGGTCGGAGTACCTTGTGTTGGTTTAGACACGAGCAAAAGTGTCTGGGGGTTAGATTGAGTTAAGAAGGGGGAGAGTCCTTCTTGTGATTGGTTGTAATCTTTTTAAGATTAGTGGATTGAGAAAAAGCTCAGAGGAATCTGAGGACTGGACGTAGGTCAAGTGGACCGAACCAGGATAAATCTCTGTGTTGATTTCTTTCATACTCTGTTTTACATCTCACGTTTGCTAAAATTTTATTAAGACCAATTTACCCCCCTCTTGGTCAAATCCGATCCTAACATTTTTGCCTTGGAAAACAAATTGTGAAGAATTAGCATGTGTTAAGCTTCTCAATTGTATATTGGCTGATTGTGACAATGACTTTGTTCAAATAAAGTGTGAATGTCATATGCATTAAATATTAAGCTCTGTGACTTGATTATGCTTGGTGAATGCATTTAGGAAACAAAAAGCCTAGTTGGAAGGAATTTGAGCCTATTGTTCATTTCATATGTGGGATACATCCACTTTTTCTAGGGCTCTCTAAAACTTGTCTTGGTTCTTGCTTGAGGCTGCATCGACATTGGCATTGTAGAGATGATTTAGGCATTCATTTCATAAGGTAGATAGACCAAATTGCCAACCCTAATATACTTAACCATTGCTGAACTACTTTGAGCATCATTTTCATTTCAATTGCCATTTTTCCATTGTATGGACCAAGGTTCATTGCATTTCATCTCAAAAGGCATGATAGTATTGTTGAACGTTTGCACTTGACTTAGGCCAATTAGTTGGTGTTGCACTATAAAAAAAACAAAAAGAAAGAAAAATTGGTATGAAAAGCAAAAAATAGAAAGACAAGAAATAGAAAAATATATACACATACAAATAATAGAAAAAAGAGAAGAAGAATGAGAAGAAAAAACATGTGAAAAATAAAGAGTGAAAATTAAGAATATGTACAAAGCATATTTCTTAACCTACAGTATGTCATGGCTATGCATTGTGTTCAATGTTGCTATTATGTACTTGTTCACCTATTCATGCACATCCTTAGTCTTGTCTTCATTTACTCCCTTGTTCTATTCATTTATTAACCTACCATTCCATCATTTGACCCTTCCAACTTTACAACCCAATAAAAGACCTATTGTTCTACTCGTACCAATACAACTAGTGGTGGAGAGCCTAAAATCATTACAAGCATATGGGAGGGTTTTGGTTAAGTGGATGATTGAGAGAGAAATACCCTATATGTATGAGTTAAGTGTAAAGACTAATTTTAAGAGGTTTCTTAGTTTCATTCATTGTGATCAATATCTGCACCATTGCTTAGTTTTACTAGTATATGGCATGATCATAAATTAGAGACAAGTGAATAGTTATGATTGACAATTGTGATTCTTGATGCTTGCATTGCTTGTTCATTTCCACGTTTGAGTTGGTTTTAAATGATTTTTGCTTGAGAGGGCAAAAGATAAGTGTGTGGAACTTGATATATTTCTATATATTTTAGTACATAAACTTTGCCTTTTGACATTCATATTTGGCTTAATTGGATATAATTAGGAATAAGTATGCATAAGGGCTAATTGAATCATTTTTGGAGATTTTGTATAATTTGGGGATTTAATTAGTATATTTGATGACTCTACCAATGGAATGGTTGACTATGAGTTTATTTTATATGTGTAGATGATTTTAGAGGCAACATTGCATAAATTATGAAAACTCAAGGAAGGATCCAAAATATATTGTCAACAAGGGTCTTGAATTGGAGAAAATATAGCTAAGAACCAAAGGCATAAAAATTTTCAATTTGGGGCAAGAGGCAATTTTTCCAAATTTGGTTCTTGGGACCTTCAACTTTCTTAATCATACATCTTCAAGACACATAAAACCCTAGATCACACCCTCTTGGGCTCTCTCATCTCTAATTCCTTCACTGGTAACCACCATTGTTGACTCTTTTCCTCTATTCCACATAGATGAAATCCTTCCTCCTTCCATCTAAAGCTCTCTTCCTCTATTTAACACTGAGTAAAAGTGTTATAAAATAGGGGGGAGCAACAGGCGGTTTGGGCAGCCAGTACCTCAGCCCGTTACCCGCCCGTGAAATGTTAAATGGGTACGGGCTAGCCTGTACCCGTGCATGATCCCATTTAACACATTTTAAACGAGCTAATCATAAATAGGCGGGTTTCATGCAGTTCATGGGTTGCCCGTTAACATAAACCTTCTTGATGCAGTTTTTTTTTGCCCGAAAATAGCATGCACATATCAGCTTGACGGAGATTTGAAGATAGAAAACAACACATAACAAGCTAAATTTCAAGCACAAGAAGCTATATTTGGCCACCATAAATCCATTATCCATCATTTAATGTTCAACATCAAACAATGAAAATAAAAAAGTACAAGTTCACAAAGATCCACAATAAAATTATTGAAAATAGTTCAACACACAAAAGAAAGACTAAATCATGCTTTCATTGGAGCTTTATCAAACATCAATCTTCATCTTCATCATCATCATATTCAGATTCACTTGAGGAGCGAGCTATATTGGCACTTGCTAAATCTTCCTCTACAAAATAAATTAAATGAAATCATATCCATTAATAGTAATAAAATTATAAAGCAAATCAGTAATATATGTTGCAAATGTTATTGAAAATACCTGTAACAACACTCTTACTATCATCAAAGTTATCAATATCAAGGTCTTTGTTAACAGGGGGTTTCTTGGATAGCCAATTTTGGCCACATATGAGTGCCTTAACCATCTTTGAAGATAATGAGCTCCTAAAAGTATCTAGTACTCGACCACCAGTACTAAAAGCTGATTCTGAAGATACCGTAGACACCGGTGCAGCCAACAAATCACATGCCAATAGATGTAAAACTTTATACCTTGAAGCATTCCTTCTCCACCATGGCAAAATGTCAAATTTTGGATCACAATAGCTAATCAAATCAGCTTGAAGATATTCATCTATTTCTGAAAGTTTCTCTACACACTCAGTGTCTGTAGTGGCTAAAAACTTCTGAAATGTAGAATCAATGAATGATAAATCCATTTCAAGTTCAACCCCTAGATTATCACCACCACTATTAACCTCTTGTTCACTTTTCCAAATGTCTCCACAATTGCTTAGTCCTAGTATTAGTAGGATGACTAGCATAATCTTTGCCACAATAATTGCACTTTGCCCTATGTTTACCTTTTGTTTCCAACAGTGGCAACCTTTTGAAATGGTTCCAAGCATCAGATGTCTGCCTCCTTTTTTTCCTTGTAGTAGTAGGCTGTGCTTGTGTTGCTTGTCCCTCTCCCTCATTGATTGTTTGATTTTTCATTGTGACTGGTTGGTAAGGATGTGGTTGTAGTTATATTTTCAGTGCCCCCCCAACATTAGTTGCACCTTGCCTATTTTCTATTTGAGATTGAGATTTTGACATGCTTGTTTTCCTGTATGACTAAAGCAGAAAAATGTTAAGATATTAGATTGGTTAATAAATAATATCTCTTAAACTCTCTATTATAAGCATGACATAGATATAAACCCCTAAAGTTGCTACCTTAGAACCTTATTTTCTCCCTCTTACTTTCTTTGTTTCTCTTATTTTCTGTAACCAGCTTCATTTTCCAAGCTTCCATTCTCACTTTCATAATATTCAATGGCCCTAAGTAAACATCACACATAAATTATTAAACTCATTAGGACCATTGAAAATATGTCCATTTCACAACTACTCTTACATGCTCTCTTAAATCTTAACTTTACACTTTTTATTACATGAACTTAAAAATTAATCTAATGTGTTTCTCCTCTATAATTTTGCATAGAGATTCCATTTTTAATTTTAAATGGATCAAAATAAATCTTCTTCCCTTTGAACTACTCAAAAATAGTGGCTAGGGAGGTTTTGGTACAAAATTTCAATCTTAACCTCTAATGTTTCCAAACTTGGTTTCTCACTCGTACCCTACACAATTTTTTATTTTAAGCTCATTGAAAGCATCAAAATGATCAAATTCCAACTCCTCCCTACTGCCCTGTTCAGACCAAAAATCACCATGGAAAGGAAAAAATTGTCTTAGGGTCCTTACTTAGGCCAAAATTAAAATCAACAAAATTTTTAGACTTAAGATCACCCTCTTACATATTTTTAGAAATTTGGGCAGTACCTCCCCTTAGGGTTCTTACTTCCCAAAATTACAACAACTCAACAACAACCACAAATCCAACCATAATCATCAACAACAACTTCACTAGTGTCTAGTTTCAAGGATTACCTATTTCAAATGAGGGATTTCTCATTTTCTCTCTCTAAAAGAGCTCTAGGTCTTCAAAAACACCAAATCAAGAGGAGACTCAGAGATTAGAGGTTGTCTAGAGGCAAGAAACTTGAAGAAATAGGGGATTTAAACAAAAAAAAAAAACTTACCAATTTCCTTGGATTTCTTCCACCTTCCTTGATCTCTCTCTCTCTCTCCTTCCTTTCAACCTCTTCCACTTTGCACAAATTCTCCCTCTTCTTTTCTGCTTTTTTGCCTACTTATGGCCTCTTGAATGCGTTTTTGAAGGCTTTTTTAAAATATCTCAAGTAGAAGACCTTGTGGGGTCTACCACTTATTTGTAATAATAATATTATACTGATAATTTGTACTGCATGGATAAAAACTCTTCTTACTTTTAAACTTTTAACATGAAGTTGCCATGTGGAAGACTTGAAACCTCTCATAATGTTTTGATTACTTTACGGTCCCCTCATGTTTCCCTTTAATTGGTGTGAAATAATTTTTTTTTTTGGAATCTCTGACCATCTTATTAGTATGAGATCATTAAGAATTCACCTTTATTAGGGGACCATTCCCTAATTTTTCTCAAGCTCAAACTTTATCCATAAATGCCCTTTAGGCAATTTTTAGTAAAAAGCCCTTTTTATGGACTAAACTTTCTTCACATTTTTATTCATATAAACTATTCCTTAGTCAAACATGAAAACATTCTTAAAATAATTTTCTCTTATCCTTGAATAATTATTTGAGGCCTCTTTGTATTTTTAAAAATTAATTTTTTGCTAATATTTCCTTTTTCAGCAAAAATTCAATAAATATTGGAAATTCCTTTTTGAGTGAATTTCTACTACTTTAACCTCAATTCTTTCTCAAATATAGTTTGGGGAAATTATTCTCTTTATTTTTGTGTTTATGGGGCAATTTTCTAATATTCTAGAAAAATTATCAAAATTGCCCTTGGTCACCCTTCTTGAAATTAAACTTGTCACTGCTCAAGGTGGCAGATACATAATGTGACCTTAAGGTTTTTACTATTTTATCTAACTTTTGGCTAACCTTACTTTCACCTTTAACCTCGACTCTGAAGATCCAAATGCCATAGAGTCCCTGAGAATCATTTTATTTAGAAAGACACTTCTCGGGACTATTGCTCAACTAGACTTGGTAACATATATCATTTTGGCTCATTCTTGAGCTTCTAGACCCAAAATTTGGGATATGACAACAATAATAAACACTTCTCATGATCATTTTTTGGGCCTTTTGACATCCATTTTGTAGGGGACATCTTTGTTAAGGACCTACAAGTATGTGGTTGTCATGTTCATTAGGATATAGATGTGACATCTATATCTATCACATCAATTTTTAAGAAAAATGAATGTGATAGATACTTAGAAGTCCAAGTAAAGAACTCCACAACTAGCTATAACCGAAAGAAAAGAAAATAACTGCATGAACAACAAACCAAAACAATAAACATAGAATGGGGGCAGCACAAGTTAAGCTTGAAATAGAACAACCACACAATAAGGCACATACATTCAGATTTTAATCATCATTGGAGGTGCATGTGATCTTTACTCTAAGATGACCATTTCAAGGTTGTCGCTTATGAAAGAGCCAAAGCTAAAGATCATAGCCAGGTTGAACCATTGTCTGGTACAACAGTCTTGGCTGGGTAACATCTTTCACTTTTATCTGAAAGTGGTTGTGGTTGAAGTTGATGACCACATTATGGTCAACCCCCCTATTATATATTGTCATTGCATTGTCATCATATCTTAGTAGCGACTGTATGGTTTGGCTCACATCAAAGGGTGAGTCCATCGTTGTGGAGTTAGTCAAACAACGAGTATGAAACCCCTTCATACAGGCTCACAAACGTTTTACAAGCTCATTGAACTCACTGTTCGAGTGCTGCTATAATAACTAGGTTTTCGATAACTAGATATAAAGGCTAAATAAGCAGTTAAAGCTTAATTAAGGGTTCGAAGGATGAAAGGAAAGAAAAGGAAGAATGAAAATGTCATTCTGCCAAGCGTAGACAAGTAAGGGCAAAATGGTCATTTTGAAAAGTAAGAGACTAAAGTGTTATTTTTAAAAGAAAGGACCAAAGTGACATTTTGAAATAGGGATCCAAGGGTAAATTCAAAATTTTGTGGGACTAAATTGCCATTTTTGTAATTCAAAGGCATTTTGGTAAATTAAGAAAAGTCAAAGGGCATGTCAAAAAAAATTTCAGGGCACCAAAAGATTGAGAAAAATTCGCTGATATGTAATTGAGGCCCAGTTTAGGTCAAAATGACATAAATAACCTTTGCGATAATTTTAAAGATTATTTAATATTTTGTTAATTAATAAAATAATTACTCTAATGTAATTATTTAAAATACTGATAGGCCTCAAATATATGATTTCAAAGTCAAGAAAAATAGCTAAGAAATACTAGTGTTTTATAAAATTTATTTTAAGAGAAAATCATAAATGGTTTGCTGAAATGGAAGAAAAATGCTAGGAAAAACCTTGAAATAGGGTTTCTTCATAAATTAATTAAAGACACATCCAGAATGGGAATTGAGAAAGGAAAATGATTATAATAGCATAGGAATTATAGGAATTTCTAAGGACACTAAATTAGTCAAGTGATTAGAAAATCCCCAAAAAGCATTTTTGAAAGAAAATTTTCATGTAAAGTAACCCTAAAACAACTTCACTTTCATAAAGGAGATTGTGGGGCTTGGGAATGTGCCACTTTGTGTCTTCATATTAAAAGAGGAAAAGAAAGAAAGATATTAACTCAAAGTGTTAAACTACATCAGTGTAAAGTTACTCTGTCAATATAAGTGGACTCCACAATTTTTATAACTTAATGGACAGATTTTATGAACACTTCTAGCCTATTTTCTCTTGCATTTTCGAGTATAAAGAGAGGAAAAGAAGAAGCAAAAGTTGTGCACTTCAAGGAGCAAGAAGGAGAAGAGATCTCAAGCCAAAAATTCAAGGTAAAGGTTGATTCATGCATGAAATCTCTTTTATTCCATGATTTTAAGCCTTTCCCCTTAGTTCTTGGGTTTATTTTTGAGTTTCATGGGGAAATTTACTGCTGTAAAAGTCATGTTTTTGAGAGAAAAAATGAGAAAGACTGAGAGTTAGAAGCAATAGATGCTAGAAATCAACTACATGCATGATTTGGAACCTATTGGTCATTCATTTGAGATGATTTGAGGTTGTTTTGGAATTTTTGGTGTGAGGTACTGTTCACTGCTGCTGGCTGACACTGTTCATGCAAGGAAAAGAATGATTTTGTGATGTTTAATGATGGGAAAATGAGCTAGGAATGTGATTATGCATGTATATGAAGATAGAAGTTGAAAAATCACATTTCTCCAATTATTAGAATTATTTGGGCCTGTAGGGGAATTGGTATAGAGAGTGTGATTTTGATGTTTCCAATGGATTTAGAAGGCAAAATTGTGTAGGGCTATAAGTGAGAAAACAGTTTTTGAAGCAATGGAATCAATTTTGGCAAAGCTAAAGGGTTTTCGGACCCTTAAGGTCAATAGAGATTTTGAAAAGTTTTAAATGTTATAATGCATAGTTTATGGCCTAATGTTGATGTCAAATGCATTATATTATGTGTGGGAGTGTTATTTGCAAAAGAAAGAGCTCAAAGTATAAGAGCCAAGTGGTGAAGTCACTTGAGAAGCCAAGTGTCAAGTTAAGGAGTAAAGGTAGTAAAATGACTATCTTTAGCATTAATATTGTTTATAGTTGTTATTAATGAATTTTTCAATATTTTTTTGCTAGAAAATGTGTTATTTGTTAGTATTTATGATGCGTCATAATATGTGCAAAGTGTTGGAATTGGAGGGCACAGTGGAAGACTAAATTTTTTTTTCCAAATCCCTTCCAAGATTCTGTTGAAGACTTTTAAATCATGTAGTCAAGAAGTGTACCTTTCTTGAAGCATTTTCTTTTCCTCTCTTGCTCGATTTCAAGAAACCAATAGTTATGATCAGCTTCCTCTACCGGTATCCACATGAATGGTGTTTTCAACACGAACGTGTGCTAGTACCTCTAAGTATGATTCTTGGATCTCCTTCTCACTCTTGGTTTTTCTCTCAAGATTCTGATTTGCATTCTTTTATCATCATCTTCTTATGGAGAGCTCTAACCTTCTATTTATAGACATTCAAAGCTTATCCTTTTGAATTTCAAAATCTATCTTTGCTCTATTTTAAAATTCAAAATCCTATCAGAAACTTTAAATCCAAGAAATTAAATAAAAACAATTTTATCTACATCTGTCCAACATATATAATTTAGCCAATTTCTTTAATTTGGATAAGGAGTCAAGCAAGGATAAGATTTAATTTATCTCCATAAATTAAATAAGATATAATATCAAAATAAATCAAGATTTAATATATTTTTATAAACTAAATCCAAGATTTTATCTTTTAAATTTAGATTTAGTTTATCTTCATAAATTAAATTCAAGATTTATTCTATTTTTATCATGTATATAATATATTTACATATCAATATATGCAATAGATACACGAATATATATATATAAACAAATTTTGATATATACACACACACACACATACATATATATCCTCTCAAGAAAATTCATTGAATCTTGATTCAATGAATCTAGACATTTCAGCTCGTGTTATGCCATTTTGTATGCAACCCTATATACCCATATGAAGTTGGTAGTGGGCTTGTGATTATACTGGGCCACAAGTCGCAATCAGCTTCTAGTAAAACATTATGACTACCCAATTTACATGAAGATCTATAAACAAATACAAATTATCATACAACTACATCATGTCCCTTTTTTCATATGATATTCTGGTCAAGGATGAGCCATGTAGATCATCATCCTCATATTCCTAACCATTGCTTTCTCGATCTCTAAGTAGTCCAACTTAAGAGATCGAACTACCCTTCCATCATAATATGGCCATATATTTCTCTCAGACTCACTCATCGAGAGGGCCAACAATATCTCTCTACTAATATGAGAGACAAATCCTATCTTAACCATTTACATTCCTATGCATAGAATCCACTAAGCCCAAATATAGCTTTTATGATGACTCGATCAAAAGTGACTTTTGATTAGATCAAAGCTGAGCAGCTCTTATGTAGGAAATCATTATTATCTCAAGTCAAAGGGCATAGTGGTGTAGTCTCTTATGATATGGTCAAATGGCATACTGACGTAATCATTTGTGAGGTAATTCAAAAATAACTCATGAAACTTATTACATACTTAAAAACTTGTAGTAAAATATTGCTATAGGAGCTTATCCTTACTCTACTTACCATTCTTCTTCTTGCATTCACTTTTCTCTTGGAAGCTTGTGACCTAGCATGGCTAGTTTTTGTGAGGGAAAGATTTAAAGAATCATAGTAGCGAACACATACCATTCAACATATATGGTATAGCTTGGCAATTATAACTTGCTTACAACTTAATACTTTTACCAGATGACATGTTTGAAAACTATCATGCATAACTTATAACACATAGGCCTATAACATTTCTTACACATTCAAGTTTAAAAATCCATGAGTTCACATAACATATAAGCATACAAACATGTCAATTCATGCAAGCAGAACCAAGCATAAAGAGTAAGGTTAAGTTTGCTACCTTGGAACTTTATTATCTCCCTCTTGCTGTCTTTGTTCCTCTTTCGTTCATACTAGGAACATCATTGACCAAACTTCGATTCTTACTTCCACAATGTCCTATGGTTGCTAAATAATTATTACATAAAAGTTACTAAACTCATTAGGGCATTGGAAACATTACCTCTTCATAACTACTTTTACTTGCTTTCTTTAAAATTAACTTTGCACTTTCAAATCCATAAGCTTAAAAATTAATCTAACATACCTCTCCCTAAAATCTTACATTTAGATTCCATTTTTAAGCTCAAATGGATCAAAATAAATCTCCTTCCCTTTCAACTACTCAAAATAGTGGCACAGGGAGGTTATTGCATAAAATTTCAATCTGAGTGTCTAATACTTCCAAACTTAGTTTCTCACCTACACCTACACAATTTTTATTTTTAAACTCATTGGAAATATCAAAATTGTCAAATTCAAACTCTTCCCTCCGGCCCTGTTCAGACTAGAAATCACCATGGGAAGGTATAAAATGCTTTTTCATGATTTCACTCCATAAGCTTCCATAATTTTGCCTCAATACACCTTTTAAACAATAATTTAACTTTAAATCACTCTATTACATACTTTTAGAAATTTGAGTACCCTTAGGGTTCTTGCTTCCCAAAATTGTAACAACTCAACAACAACATCATCAATACATTTTAAACCACTACATCTATTAACTGTGAGTTTGATTCCTTTAAACTTCCATCTTATTGAGCTGCACCATATTCCTCCTCTCAAGAAACTAAAACCATAGAAATGTTGCTCTTGATGAGAGGAACAACTTTTATGAAGAGAGTATAGGGAAAGAAGTCGTTTGATGGCTGCACTAAGATGGCTGCACTAAAACTCTTCTCTAAGATGGCTGCACTAAAATAAGGAAGAATGAGGTGCAAATCTGAAATTCAATTGGTGAATTTAATCATATTTCATAATTTTATCCATCCACCAATCATAAAACCACCACTTATAATTTTTCAAGAGTAAATCTTGGCCCTTCATTTTAATCTTCCATACTTGTCCTTGAGATCAATTTTCATCTCTTAATTTAAACTTACAGATGATGCTATTTAGTAATCTTGCCATCATCCACTTGGAAGGCTTGGAAGGCTTCTCATAAATGTTTTGATTTCTAATGTTCCCTTACAAGTGAACTAACCTTCCCAAAATACTTTTTAGGGAAACTCTTATCATCTGAACAGTGTAAGATCATTAAGAATTCTTCATTATTAGCGGGTAATTCCTTAATTTTTGTCAAAGTTAAACTCTTTCTACAAATGCCCTTTTGGCAATTTTTAATAAGAACCTTTTTTTTTAGTTTGTTGTCCTTACATTTCCGTTCAAGTAAAATATTCCTTACTCAGATCTAAAATCATTTTTATAAATTCACATAATTCTTAACATAATTTTCCACTATCCTTGAATAATTATTTGAAACCTATTAGTATTTTTAATAATAATTTTTTGGCAAAAATTCCCTTTTTCAACCAAAATTCAATAACTATTGAAAATTCAATTTGAGGTAATTTCTACTACTTATACCTCAAATATATTTTTGAGAATTATTCTCTACATTTATTATGTGTCTTTAGGGCAATTTTGTCACATTCAATGTCCAATTTACAAAATTGCCCTTGATTACCTACACTTTTAAAATTACACTTTTGCCACTGCTCAATGTGGTAGTTACATATGACCTTAGGTTTTTTACTATTTTATCTTATCCTTGGTTACCCTTACTTTCACCTTTAACCTTTACTCAAGAGAGCCAACTACTACATAGTCCTGGAGAATTATTTTATTTGGAAAGACATTTCTCATGGGTCATTGCTCAACTGGGCTTGGTAGCATATCTCCTTTCGGCTGATTCTTGAGCTTATAGGCCCAAAATCTAGGATATGACGGTTTTGTTCATGAGAACTACCACAAATTTGATGCCAGCTTCACACCATCCAACATCTACTTCAAAGCGTTATTCTGCAAAAAAATAAAATAAAAATAAAACTACTACAAATTCTATCAAAAATTGTCTAAGTCAAAGCGTTGCATATTGGTAGCGGTTTTTCTTTAGGGAAAATAGGAGAAAAATCCCTCATCGGGGAATTAA
>QFDD01010785.1:0-11356 GCA_006871305.1 Vachellia collinsii
TCTCTCTTTCCCTTTTTGCTTGCTTCTTCCTTAGCTGATGATTTTCAGGTGAAATATGCAGCTAATGTTGATGGAGTTGCCTCTTCTTTCTAATTCTCTGATGGTAATTATTACTCATCGCCATTGTGGATTTGCGAGCTTCGATTCAAAGAGGGAGATGAATATTCGAATGCTTCTCGTTTTGATTTTTCAACCCGTAAACTTACTGAGAAGATTCAAACTTTATTACAATTTATTAGAATAAATAATTTTCTTATTTCAATAATAAATTTATCTTTAACTCATTCAAATAATTTCTGGAAGTAACTATTGAAATTTTTCGTAATTCATTCAAATGAATAGCTATTTTTCAAATATTATCCAGCAATTATTGCATTTCATTTGAATGATAACTGTTATTTATTTGAATGAATTTTTCATCTTCAACTTATTTAAATATGGCATCGAGGTAATAGTTGGAATTTTTATAATTTATTCGAATGAGCACTAAGCTTTATTTGAATAAATGGATTATTCTTAGATATTATCCACCAATTATCATACCTCATTCGAATGAATGAAAATATTCATTTGAACTCATCTTCAATTTATCCGAATATAGGCTTGAGCTAACAACTAAAATTTTTTCATAATTCATTCGAGTGAGCTTTAAGCTTAATTCGAATGAATATCTAAGACTCAAATATTAGTCACCAA
The DNA here is from genome assembly GCA_006871305.1 of Vachellia collinsii. Classification (NCBI taxonomy): domain Eukaryota; kingdom Viridiplantae; phylum Streptophyta; class Magnoliopsida; order Fabales; family Fabaceae; genus Vachellia; species Vachellia collinsii. The sequence continues at coordinate 697 of QFDD01010785.1, forward strand.
TTATCACACCTCATTCGAATGAACCTAGATATTCATTGGAATTAATTTTTTATTATTCATTCGAATGAGCAATGTGCTTCATTCGAATGAATGGCTTACTTTTCGATATTCTCCAGCAAAATATACACTACATTCGAATGGAAAAAATGGTTCCTCCAAATGAATAGTGAAAAATACAATGTGATATCCCCTGACCTCATTCAAATGTGTTGAAGATGGATTTTTCATTATAGAAAAAATAGTTCATTTAAATGAATAGTGAAAAATATAATGTGATATTTTCTGAGCTCATTCGAACTTTTTGAAGATGGACTTTTCATTCAAATGGAAAAAATGGTTCATTCAAATAAACAATAAAAAATATCCTCTGAATATGTTGAAGATGAATTTTTCATTTAAATGAAAAAAATTGTTCATTCGAATGAATAGTAAAAAAGAAAGTGATATCTTTTGGCCTCATTCGTATATATTGAAGATGGATTTTCATTCAAATGGAAAAATGGTTTATTCGAATGAAAAGTGAAAAATATAACGTGCTATTCTCTAACCTCATTCGAATGTGTTGAAGATGAATTTTTCATTCGAATGATTTTTTTTTCCATTCAAATGATGTATAGATATTCTTCTCCTTCTCCTTTCATATGTCCATCTCATTCATTCATTCCGACCACTCTCCACTCTCTTTCCCTTCTCCGTGCCAACTTCATTACTCGTATTTTATTTCCTCTTCCCGTTCATATATTGGTGACATCCTTCTAAGCCATTCAATCATTTTCCTCAGCTCACATGCCTCACCCACCTTCCTTTGTCTTCACCCCAACACACAACAGCTGCATGTACGCCCATTGTTTACTTCCTGCGTCTATTGGCCAAAGCTAGTTTTTCATTAAGAGGTGAGGCGAAGTCTTTCCGTTGAGAGTATACTAATGCTTTAGACAGCCCAACTATGGAGACTCTCATCCTGTTCATGTGCGCTGTAATCTATGTTTTTGTTGGACTTGAGTCTTCTTAATCATTTATTGCGCGGCGTTCAACATGTACGCCCACCAAAACTATACATTCCATGAGAAAAATGCAAGATTGCTTTCACACCCGTCATTATGTTTCCAGTTATTAGACTTTTCTGATACACCCTGTTTCAATTTATTTTTATCATCTCAGGCTTTTTCTGATACACCATGTCGGTTTGTTGTCATTTCCTATGCTGAATTTGTCAATACCAAATGCATAGTTGTTAATGTTGAGTGTTATCTCGGGAGATTATTCAAATGAGTTGAAGATAAGTTCTTCATTCGAATAATAAAAGTGATTCATTCGAATGAATAGTTTGGTTAGTCTGTCTAGTTTGTTGTAATTCCTTATACTGATTTTGTCAATATCTAATATGTAGTTGTTAATGTTGATATATCAGAATTTGATTTACTACATTGAATTCGTCAATACCTAATGCATGTAATGGTCTCATTTGCCTCTTTGTTTTTTTTATTTAAAAACAAAAAATTCGTAATTCAATCCAATTGAGTTAAAATAATATGTGGATTTTAGCAATACTAGTTCATGTTTACACATGTTTTGGGAAGCTATAAGGTTATTTATAGTTATTTGAGATGATCTAGGATGTTGGTTCCTTCTTATAAGTTGCTATTTTGGAAACTTGCTTTGAAATGCCTTTTTGAGGATTACTTTCAGGAAGCAAGGCATTTTACCACAAGAATTATGCTAAAGCCAATTGAGGATTGTGGATCATATTACAACAATATCCATAAAAGATATTAGTTTTTATTTGTTTTGGTTTTGATGAAGAGATTAGGAAGTTGGAGTTATGAGCATAATCAATTTCCCTTGACCTGTTTAGGTTTCAAGTCCTCTTGATCCACATACCTTCCTTGACCTTTATGTATCGAACTTTGATTAGTAAGGGACTCTTATTTTGAAATATTTAGAGCTCTAGTTTATATGTTCCATGTAACATCCCAAAATTTGACTTATGTGATATAAACTGTAAATCATGCTTTGGGAAGCCAATTACAAAATTTTAGATAAGTATGAATAAAGTTTTGGGTCAAAAGTTGTTTTAGGGAATAATTTTATTTTTAAGGAAATTTGAGAAAAATAGGTATAGTGTCCAGAACTTTATTAGAAGAATTATTATATATATGGAGGGTTAAATTTAAGAAAGAGTTATTTATTGGAGTATCTTATAGCATTTTGTGCTTATTGAAAAAGGAAAGGAAAAGACAGAAGGAGAAGAAAAGTAAAAAAAAAGGGGGGGGACAAGATGACGGCAAGATAAAGAAAAAGAAGGAAAAGGAGAAGAAAAAGGAAAAAGAAAAAAGGAAGGGAACGGAGGCGCAGTGTGGGTTATCTATACCCATGCCATTCTCTCCTTCTCTGCATTCTCTGCGTAGTCGTGAAGGAGGAGAGAAGGAAGAGAGAAGGAGGGGAGCATTCATGACTCCAATTTCTTTTGGGATAATTTAGGTAACTAAAATCCTTTCTTTTTAACAAACTCCCTTCATAAAAATTGTTCTATATATTTTTATCTTCTTAATGGTAGTAATTTTAGTCTGGTCTAAGGAAATTTTTAAAGTTAGTATTTTGAGAAGTTTTGAGTTTTGATAATATAAGACCACAGTAATGTAGAAGTTTAATAGATAATTTTAAACGGTTTGGAAGTTAGTCACTACAAATGTTGGTTTATTCCTGTGAGCTATATAGGTACATGCATGTGTATCTACGTATATATATGCGTATTCTGAAAATCTAGAATTGAGTATATACGCATGCAAAAATCATCGGAAGATGTTGTTTATAGAAAAATGAAGGTGCTAAGTAGTTGTTCTTTGCAAGGTTATAAAATGTCTATGGGACATTAAAGATAATTTTTGTGCATGTGGGTGTGTACAAATATGTCAGCTGGTGCATGTGGCAATATTAAAGAATTTGAGTGAACTTTTAATAGGTCAAATAGTCTTTGTTGACTATGAAATTTGGTATACTCATGAGTTCTAAAATGAGTACTAAGATGCATTATTTGGATAAGTTACAAGTTACAAACCAATAAAGTTTGGTTCTGAAATATGAAAAATAAAAAAGGTTGTTTAACAAGCTGCAACTTTTGAGCATTTACTTAGGAATATTTATGGACTATATTTAGTAAATAGTAATGTTCATTGAAAGAATATATAGAGAGTTTCACATAGAAGCTTAAATTATTGTATTTGGAATTTTATGGAATAAGTTATGATTTTTCAAAATTATTACAAAAAATAATAATAATTCAAAGGTCAAGAAAAGAAAAGAAAAAATCAAACAATGTAAAGGGGTATAAATGATATTACGAGAGAAAGAGGAGCTAAATAAAGCTGGATAAGCGTATAATTAACATAATATTATACATATATGTTTTAGGATTTGATATTTGCTTAAGCACCCCGAAGAGGATCGGAAAAGGGGATACTAAAGAAGGTAAAGGTAAACAAAGGAATACAGGTAGAAACCCTTTTTATCTTATTCTTATGTATTTAATTCTACATGATTGTATGTGCCATATGATGTGCCATAAATTATTGCCGTATGATGTTGAGGTGAATCCTCGTACCGTAAATTATTGCCCTATGATGTTGAGGTGAATCCTCATGCCGTAAATTATTACTGTATGATGTTGAGGTAGGACCTCATGATGTTTACTATTGCCGTATATGCCATATGAACATGTGGCTTATTTTTACATGATTGTGAATTTCATATATAACTATATGATAAACTGTGGTTTCTACAGGGATTTTCGAATCTCACCCCCCTTTCCAACAAAATACAGCAGATGCGGGTAGCTCAAAAGGTAAGGAATTGGTGACAAGAGAAGCATAGAATGGAGATAGAAGGACTCCATTACATATATTTTGGTTTAATCAGAAGTTTAATGTTTTATTTTGATATAATTTTGGATGACTTAGATGGGTATGTATATATGATTGTATAAATTATGTATACATTAATCCGAGACAGAAGGTAGACATGAGGAGAACGGGTTACGAAGGAAAAACTGTTTTTAAGCTGCCAATAAAGAGTAATGAACCCAGAATCAAACCTGGCACGTTAGATTTAATTGGAAAAATTAACTTTATATAAAGGTTATTTTAAAAATTCAAAACTTTTCAGAAAAACCCAATCTGAGGAAAGTAGGTAAAAGACTGTTTTATAAAAACAGAATTTACACGCTTAGAATAGCTGCGCCTAATAATTAAGAAGTCTAGATTGGGCTAAGTTATATAAAAGGGGTGTGACATTCCATCCCCTAGTTGGTTTATAGCCATTGGAGCAATAAAGATTGTGCATGCTATATCTTTAGGATTTTGCAGCTGAGATCGTGTGCTTACTATCCAAAATATGGATTTGGAGCTTATGGAATTTTCCCTTTACTTTTGAAGAAAATGTGCACTATTTGCAGCATATGGATTTGTTCTCTCTTTTACCGTTTCAAGAGTAAATTCTGAATCCACTTAGCTCAAGTGCTTTTAATATCTATAGTTTTGTTAAAACTTGAGGACAAATGACTGTATTCTTTCCATTTTTGGTTAATTTTTACTTTATGGATTGGAATTTTGGAAGGAAGTATTGCTTTACGATCTGGTTGGAGCAATGCAACAATTGTGAATGTGTTCTGTGATTGCCATATTCGAATATACTGAAGATGAGAAATTCATCCGAATAAATATCTACATTCATTCAAATGAGATGTGATAATTTCATGATAATATTTAAGTCTTACATATTCATTCGAATGAAGCTCATTGCTCATTCGAATGAATCATGAGACTTTCATTTGGATGAGGACACTCTCATCTGAATGAGAGCAAAACAAAAAAAATCTCTCATTTTGATGAGTTGAGGATGAAAGCTCTCATTTGGATGAGGACACTCTCATTCGAATGAGAGCAAAAAAAAAAGTCTCTTATCCTCAACTCTCATCCCGATGACTTGAGGATGAGACTTTTCCCTTATCCGATGAGAAAGAGAAAAATTATCTCATCCTGATGAATTGAGTATGAGACTCTCAATTGGATGAGGGCACTCTCATCTAAATGAGAGCCAACAAAAAAAAAATCTCTCATCCTCAACTTTCTGAAAACCTCACACGGTGAAAAACGATTTTGTCTTGGTTTTGTCTGATGAGGTTCTGAAAACCTCACACGGTGTAAAACGATTTAAAAAAAAAAAAGTTTCCCTTTGCTTTTTCAAAAAAGATGTTCCATTATTTTTATTTGAAGGAAACAATGAAAGTAAGATCAAGCTTCATACATGTTAATCACACATACGTATTTGGAACATCTTTCATTTTCCAAAATTTTTAATGGAAGAGTAATCATCATAAAAAATATCACACAATGAAAATAGTCAACATAAATGAGAAACTACCTAATTTATGAAAATGAGAAGAAATTTTTTCTCAACATAAATGAGAAGAAATTTTTATTTTCATTTTTTTCATTTTCCAAAATTTTTCTATTCATGAAACTACCTAATTTGAAATTGATTAACATAAAGGAAGGATTTTTTTTATAATTTTCGTTTTTTATTGTTTTTATTTTTTCTTAAAAAACAAGAATCAAACTTTCCTAATCTAAACCAAATTATTGTTAATACATATTTTTTGGTTTTTTTATTCTTTAATGATATTTCTTAATTTGGGAGTCAACTATCATAAATAAAATTTTCTCTGAAATTAAGGTAAGGAAAACTTTCCCAAATTTCAATGGAAGAGTAATCATCATAAATGACACTTTTCAAAGAAGATCTTCCCAAATTATAAGAAATTATTATGAAAGATTTTTCTCAATTATTTTTATGGGGCCCGGATAAAATAAGGTATTTACACACATGTTTTCTAAAAATGAGTTAGCACATCTTGACTATGATGGGAGTGTTATAATAATTGTCTAAGCTTCGGATTAGTGCTGCTTCATTTCATTTAATATAATCCTGTCTTGCATAAGTTATCATTTGTGTATTTAGATGCTTAGGCTCTGAAATGCATGACTCCCAACATTAGGTTTGGCTGGCTGCTATCTATTAGGGAATTTTCACAGGTTTTGAAATGGTGAAGAGAGCAAAATATAAAATGAAGAACATGGTGGAAATTTTGTGATAAATGGATTTGAAACATAATAGCTTATATTGATTTTAACATTGTGAACTGATAAACCATTGGTTGCTAGTTTTTTTGAATAGCTTTGCATATCAAATTACTTCATTTAACTGTGGGAAGTAACATAGACGAAGACCCTTCATTTTAATACATTTGTTGGTGACAACTTGGTCGTATAGTTTGACGAAGTTTAGATCCATTTATATTAGTGAGAATAATGCCTGGAACCTTGGAAGAAACAAAAAATTATATTCGTACATAAAAAAAAAAAAAAATTCTTTCTATCAAAATCAATTTCATCATTGTCATTTCCTACTCCATTTTTGTCATTCCTTATTCTATTATTGTTAACAGAGTTCATTCGAATGAGTCAACTTGAAGGTTTATTCAAATATCTTGAAGATGAGAACTTCATTCGAATGAGTCACAAAGTTCAGTCGAATGAGCTTTCAATACCAATTTCAATTATTGTTATTCCCTACTCCATTATTGTTATTTCCTATTTCATTATTGTTATTCGAGTGGATATCTTTTTTCATATACTCTTTAGCAAGTAATATTCGAACGATCCATTAATGAAATTCCCATCTTCAGCTTACTTGAATATGGACTTGAGATATTCACTGATATTTTTCATAATTCATTCGAATGAGTACTATGCTTATCCGAATGAATGGCTTATTTTTAGAATATCATCTAGTCAAAATGTGCACTTCATTCAAATGAGGCCAGTTATCCATTCGAATGAATATTAGTATTGGAAAACATCAACGATAAAAACAAACGTAGATCACATATGCCAAACGGGAAGCATGAGAAAGAGGAGGAAAGGAAACATCTTCACTCCAAACCTACAATGTTGCCTCCTCCACTGCACTTGATGCCGAAGGGGGTCTCGGAGATACGATGCCATAAGAGAAATGGGCGACCGAGTGTGGGATTGTGGAGAAATAAGAAATGATTCTTCCTCACATTTTTCAAACAATAAGGGCAATATGATCTTTTCCTTAAGATTTCAAAATCCTTATTTGATTTAGGGTCTTGATTTGGAATTACAGAAATTGAAAACTCGAAATTGTCCTTTTGTTTTCAATGGTCTTTTTCTGGGATTTTCCCTAAAAATTATGAGGCCTTGGTTAGTTGGTTATTTATTTATTTTTTTGCCAACAAAAAATACATTAATCATAGAACTGAAAGTACAATGTCTTTATGCTCATAACAATTAACAAAGAGCTAAAAAAATAAATAGGAATCGATACCTAAAGACACATAAAGCAATAATGAACAACAAAACACAAAGCGATCAGATCAAAGCAATATAGCACAAAGCATATAGTCAACAACAACTTCCGCAGGCGCAACGGGGTTGCAACACTCAATTAAAAGGGTAAGGCCTATCTATCAAAGCTTTAATTAGTCTCTTAAGCATTTTACTAAAAATTTAAACATTTTCTAAACCTATAGTCTCAAGTCCTTATGTTGAACCAAAAAAAAAGTATTTATGGCTTTCTAAACATTTTCTAGACTAGGCACTAAGTAGTGGCTCAAGGGTTATTGGGTTAGATCGGGCCTAACTTGAGATCAGACCGGTGATAATTACAATACTATAATTTAATTAAATGTAAAAAATATTCATATTTTAATTATACAAATATTTTAATTAAAGTAATATTTAAAAAGATCATATTAAACAATGAGACTAATACATGTATAGTAGTGTGTCTATATACATATATATAATAATCGAACATTTTCTTTTAATGATATTTACATATATTATAAAATTAATATAATGTAAGGAATTAATGAACGAATAAGTTGTGTAAATATATTGTGCTAAGCTTTGGAAAACAAAAACAAAAAGAAGAAACTTGCTGACACGCTTTATCTAGCTGGCTACCACCATAAATAGAAAACCCATGCTTTTTTTTTTTTGGGTTGATTCTTGCCGTCTTGGTCCTTTGTTTTCATTATTCAAAGATTCAAACTCACTCTCCTTGATATTAGGATGAGGAGCTCCTTGATATTCTCCGGCTTCTCTTGGTGAAAAGCTTCAACGATAAGAGCCCTTTCTCTCTGATATCGTCTCTGTCCTCATCCCTTCATTCTTTTTACTCAAATACTTCTTTTCTTCCATTTTATGGCCATTTTCAGGATTTTTTTTAAAGTAAGTCTTTTTGCATCTCCCTTTAGATTTTCCATCTCTTATCTCCTCTTCTCTTCTCCTGTGAAACTTTTTCTTACTTAGAGTCATGGTACTTGGACAACTTTTTTTTATTAAAAAGGTGACCCGCATAATCTATCCAACCCAGCAGGTTATCTAAGTTATAACAGGGTCATGCCAGTTTAGGATGGTTTGTAGCATTTTGGATTTTCCCCGGGTTAGGGGATGAACCAGATCGACCATCTGACCAGTTCACTGGTTTCTAGTGTAAACCAGTTGGTTTGATCCTATTTTTTGAACATTGCATACGTGTCCTCCTATTAATGGCAATCTACGCTTGAGGTTGTACAAAGATTTAAAACATGTTTAGCTTTTGAGTAAAAGGAATGATGGGCATGAGCCTATATGGGTCATGTCCTTAAAAGGTCACTCTATTCATTTTGCTCACTTTATTTTCAATAGTCAAGTTAAATATATGTAACTTTAATAGAAGAAATTAGTCTCTTATAATGTGGCAAATCAGTGTTTGAATCCTAACTGAGAAATATGCATATATTTAGTATCTGATAGTGCTTCGAATTAGATTATATCTAGTGAGAATATATATGTATTTAAATATATATATATATATCATAAAGACCCAAGATACAATATTTTTCATTAACCACAATGGTACAAGATGGACAAAATGACAATACACACCTAACTTGACACACAGGTAATAAATTCAAACTTGATTGTGAGAGGTAGTCCTATTATTAACATAGCTTTGAAGACAGATAAACTAAACCTACTAAAGAAACATAGGAGGGATTGGAGAAGGAGGAATTGGAACATCCTTCAAACCTTCCAACATCAAAATCACATTCTTCATGGAAGGACGTAGAGACAAATCCTCTTGGATGCACCACAAGGCCACCTTCACCATTCTCTCCAATGTCCTCCATTCCACATCTTCATCCACTACCAATTTCTTCAATTCCCCTCTCACAAAGCAATCATACACCCAACTTGAAAGCATTATTTCCTCTTCTGAAGCAACCTTCACATCTATATTCCTTCTGCAACATATGATCTCTAGCAACACAACACCGTAGCTGTACACATCAACTTTGACAGAAGTTGATGCGTCTTTTTGCCGTTCAGGAGCCACGTAGCCACTTGTTGATTCATTGGTACTTCTTGTTCTTGAATATTCCAGCATTGATAGCCTCGCCAATCCAAAATCTGATATTTTCGCCGTCCACGCTTCGTCCAAGAGAATGTCACGAGGCTTGATATTGCAGTGGACAATGCAAACTTCACATTCTTCATGTAGATATAGGATTCCTTTTGCCACATCCAATGCGATTTTGACTCTTTGTCTCCAAGAAAGATGCATCTCACCCTTGAACAGGAAATCTGCCAGTGATCCATTGCTCATATACTCATAAACAAGAAGCTTTTTTGAACCATTGATGCAATAACCAATGAGCTGGACCAGATTTCTGTGATGAGTTCGAGCTATTGTGGTGATCTCAGCTCGGAATTCTCTTTCACCTTCGTCAACAACATCGTCATTAAGTTTCTTCACGGCTATCATTCTATTGTTTCCTTGAATCATCCCCTTATAGACCACTCCAAAAGACCCTCTACCGATCTCTTCTGTGAAGTTTTTTGTTGCATTGGCCAATTCGTCAAAGGAAAATGTTCTTAGACTACAGTCCTCGGCGAACCCCAAATTTTCGCTAATAACAGATATCTTTCTGTATGAATAGACTTTACTCATGTAGATGAAGAAAATGGATATTGCAAAGACTAAGCAAACAGATGAAATTGAACCTAGAGTGATGACCAGAGTCAAAGTCAGATTTTTTTTGTCATCAACAATAACCTCTGCTGGCTTCTTTGGAGTTGGAGGAATCGAATTTTTTAAAGGCAACTTGAAGAGGGCTGTGGCTGATGACCCATTATGATTAATTCTGCCAAACATAAGCGGAAGCCTATACTTCTTGCAGCTTCCATCTTCATGTAACACTGCTCCACAATCACAGTCTTCCCTGCAAGAATTGCCACAAGCTTCCATTTCCAATTGCATGACCAAATAAGGATGAAGGCCCCATCCCATATGTTGAAATGGCTTACTAACATTGTATAGCATCCTTGGATCTTTACTTGTGAGACAATCATTTTCTATGATCTGTTCACAAACCAAGAACATGTTGTTCTTGTTGATGCTGCTGCCATTATTGCTTCTATTGATTGGCTTGAATCCAGGATAACACTTACATTCAGCTTTCCCAGTGAAGTTGGAGCAATAACTGTTGAAGCCACAAAAGCCATTGACTTGACACTGGTCAGAAATAGCC
>QFDD01010788.1:0-10832 GCA_006871305.1 Vachellia collinsii
AACGCTTTTTTCATTTTAAAAAATAAAATCTAGAGCTTTAAAATTAGATCTTGATTGATGATTAGATATGATGAGTCTCAGCGCTCATTAACAATCATTACTCATGAGCACCCAATGGGAACCCCTATCTCAAGCGTGTTTGAATTGTCTCATTTGGATATGGTGTACACAATAAATATACAAAAGGAAGATAATCCAAAAGAGATAGGATTAGCCTGGGAAGCACAGGTGAAAGCAATTCTAAAATAAAATGAGTTCTGCGTGCCCTAAAATGGCTTTATTAGACAAATTTGATAACGGCACAGAGCTAGAAACCGGTTCACACCATAATACCGAGAAAACCAAGAAACGATTAATATAATGTTTAGCCTCTATATTTTACACTTATTTTGATTTTGATCCACGTAGTTTCATTTCATGTTTTGGTTCTGCAAAAAATGAAATAGTCCAAATATTTATTAAACTATATGAACTAATGTTTTAAAGAAAAAAATTAATAAACTAAAGCCTATGGTTTAAAACTAGGATTAAGGGATAAAAATAATTCGGAAGTTTTTTAAAATCGCATTAGTCACCCGGAAGTTATCAATGAACTATTTTTGATCCGAAAGTTTTAAAATGGGGGATTTTGAATCCTGCCGTTAAAAATATAACGTTAACTATTTGTTTCTCAATAGAAAAGTTAGTCAATTTTGACTAGATTTTTAACTGCATAGCTCAAAATGCCCCATTTTAAAACTTCCGAGTCCAAATGACTTATCGATAACTTTCGGATGACCAATGCGATTTGGAAAAAATTTCCGGATTATTTTTTCCCCTTAACACTTAAAATTATAATGACTAAAATCAAAATAAGGTTAAATTATAAATACTAAATATTATATTAAAAAAAAACTGAAAAGTGCAAATTAAAGAAGGTATCAGGCAACATTTTCGTGGCACACATGCATTGGGCATAGACGCATTAATTATATTTAATTAAACTTTTATGGGTTTAATATCACCATAGAAAAGGAAAGTTCTTGACATAATGACAGATCAAAAGCTAGAAAATACAAACAAACTGATATTAATTAATTAGAGAAGGAGAAATTAAGATATCAAATCCTCTATGTTCTAGGCTTTAAAAGTATAAGCTAGTCATTACCGGTGTTGTTTTAGCCATACATATAAAACTTAATTTAATATACTTTATCTCTTAAATTAATAGTTTTTAAAAAAATTATCAATATTTATTGCACATTTAAAAAGAGCTTTTATTAAAGGGTAGTTTTAATATAAATATGATCAAAGATCAGAAAAACTAACACATTTTTTTACAAATAATAAACTTAACTAATTTTTATTCTCTTTTAATTAATTGTCTAACTCTCAAAATTAGTATTTTTTGTTCTCTCGTTGCTTTTGTAAATTTATAGAGAATCCGAAGCTATTAAAGATGGGCACTTAAAAAGTTATCGAAAAATTTGGAAGTATTTGCTTTATGTGACTATAAAAATTGACTGCAACTTCTGTTTTCTTTACTAAACATTAATTCATGTATTGTGGTTTTGGGACATTAATTTGAGAAGTCTAAATTAATTTGAACCAGTTGGTGAAGAAGCAGAATAATATTAATGGGGAAGAAAGGGCCGTGTTATCACTGTGGAATTGATTGTAAGTTTCTGTATCTAATTTTCTCAGTTTTTTTTCCCTTTTTGAAGTTCTTATTCTTATATGAGTTTCGATCTCATTATAATCCTTCTTTTAGTTTCCTGTTAATAAATCCTAAATTCTTTCTGTTAATTGGCTTGTCGATTTGTTCCTATTTATCTTCTACTTCAATAAACATGAATTCAAATTATCAACCCATCTCAGATAAAAAAAAATATCAACCCATCTCAGTGCATTGATTGAGTCAGCATTTGCCATTTTTTATACTTTAATTTAACTTTTTTTTCACAGTTTGAATGTTTAAACACCATTAATTCTTGTCAGAAATCTGAAGTTTATTCCAAATGATTGATGGTTTTTAACAGTGAGTTTTGTGTGATTTTTGTAATATTTCGTTTATGAATCTATTGCCTCTTTCAATGCCTTCACCTTCCCTCCTCTCCCTTTCCTTACTTCTCAACAAAACTGGTTAGGCTGCTCATAAAGAATGATGAACCTTTTTTGATCCATTATATCTTAATCAATCATATTTGATTTGACTGATTTAAATCTAATTTTTTTTTTATTTTTTACTTTTATAAAAAAACTTATTTTAAAGGTTATAAAATATAAAATAAAATTAATTTTATAACTATCATGTTTTTAAATAATAATTTTTTATATAAAATTGCTAGTTTTAAAAAAGCTCATATTTAAATTGTTCATAATTAAATTTAATAGGAGAGTTTGTGATCTTCCAAGCCTTTGACCAGATCCGTTCCCCACATTATTATTCACCAGTGTCCCTCCCACTTTCCATTCACGGCCTCGCACGTCCTTCAAGAAGAACTGCTTTGAAGCTGTATGAAGCCAAAAGGAGGAGTGTTGCATAAGATCAGGACTTGATCTGAACATCAGGACGCAGACCTCCGGGAGGGAGGGAGAGAGAGAGAGAGAGAGAGAGGGCTCCATCGCCGTCGAGATCGGCTTCATAAGCGATCATGGGGAGGAGAACGTCGTGAGTCAAATCCTGCAAACCGAGAAGAGCAGAGGTGGTGCGCAGGCTATCCAGGGCGTGATGAGGCCTCTGTGTCTGTCCATGAGAAGCTGGAAGCCATTGAGACCGCGTTTGCCTCCCTGCTTCTTCCCCTTCCCCACGTTGCTCTTCTGTTTTATATTTCCTGTTTCCTTCAGCTGTTCAGCAACCCCCCTTTCGCTTTCCTTTCATTTATTCATTTATTTATTATGTGAATCTGTCACTCCATCACCTGTAAGCACAGAGCTGTCCTACAAAATTACCTTCCTTTTCCCTCTCAGATCATTCAAACTCGTCTTCCCTGAGCAACCCACACTCTTTCATATTTGTGAACTTAAACTCATATTCTGACGTCCATCTACCCATGCAACCGGTCCAATCCCTGGGGGTTCAGCTTTCCATTTAATCTGCTTTCAAGGAGATAGAGGCAAAGTAACAGAGAGTGTCACTGCTGGTGAAAGGAAAGCTGGATGTGAGAGGAAGCATCTCTCACGTCCAGCTTTAAGGCACCCATTCTCACTTCCAGTTGAACATGAGACGCTTCCTTTTAACGCCTATCAAGTGCTGGATATGACAGTAATGGACAGACGTTTAAAGGAAAAAAAGCTGAACATGAGAAGTATTTATTATAGTGGTATACGTTTAGAAAATTAGATGGCATAAATTAATCAAAAACATTGAAATTTCAAAATGAAGTCCATAAGTATTTTTCCCCCCTCTAAATGCATGCTTTAAACTTGGATTATCACTCGTGGTTACTTATTTTTTTTCTAAATTTTATCTACATGCATGCTTTGATTATCATTTGTCGCCGTATCCAGACATTCAATAAACTTGGATTAGCATTTGTTGTTGCTTATTTTTCCTGACTTTTTTCTACATGCATGCTTTAATTGTCATTTGTTGTATCTCTCAAAGATATCCGTTAGATTAATTAAATTACCATTTATCGTTACTTATTTTTTTTCTAATTTATTGTATGCATGCTTTGATTAACATTTGCCGTATCCTTAAAGACATCTAATAATATTGGATTATCATTTGCCGTTATTTATTTTTTTTAACATTTTTTATGCATGTTTTGATTATCCTTTGTCTTATCTCGAAGAGGCTCAGACAATTAGATTATCATGAGTCTTTGATTATTTTTCCTAACTTTTTCTCTCTTAATGTATGCTTTGATTATCATTTATGACATTCCTTCAAATAATTATATAAAAAGAATTTTGTCTCAACTTACATTAAAAATGCTTTTACACTTGATTTTGGGTGGTTGCTAATCACCTCCCCCAATCTAATAAGATTGGATCATCATCTTGTTACTAGGACTTCCTTTAATTAAAAAAAATATTGGTAAATACTTTTTTTCTGAATGAATAGTTTGATTATTATTTGCTATATCTGTGGACATCTGATAAAATTGAAATATTATTTCTATTTACTCTTAAAGAAAGAAATATTCTCTCTAATATTATCTTTGGTATAAGAACCTTTGTATATTTTATAATATAACATGGTTTGTTTAAAGTATTAATTTTTTCACATAGTATCCCTAAGTAACTATTGATCTTCTTAATTAACTTATCAGACTCCACTGCATAGTGAATTTTATTGTAGGTAATTTTAATATTTTACAATAAATAAATAAGTGTAACTAATTTCATTAATTTAAATAAAATTGTTATTATGTGCCTAAAATAAAGACTGTGGGGCCCGGCATCCGACAAACCTCCAAACAAGGTTCAAAAAACCGGACCGGGCACTGAACCGGTCGAGGCAGTGGGTCAAGGGTTAATGGGTCAGATCGGGGTCAAACCGGCCTATTAAAATAATGACATTTAATTGACAATATTAAAATATAATACTTTTAATAATGTTTAATTTCAAAATATTCATCTTTATCAGTTAAAATCTTTTAGTCACTGTAATTAATAACAATTCATAATAAAAAACATCATTAAAATTCATTCATCAATCATAAAAATCTAAGAATTTATCATAAAAAAACTATGTTTGTAGTAAAAAACAAAAGGAAAAGAAGAAATATCATCTAGTTCTTCCCTTTGTCACTAAATATTAATAAAAACAGTAAATAAAACAAAGAAAAATTGCATTAAGGTCCCATACAAGAAAATTAATATTAGAAAGGTTTCAAAAGTTGCTACTGATAACTCATTCACTTGTCAGTGGTACTCTTTTACTTATTATTAAAAAAATTTTGAGACATTTCTAATATTAATTTTTTTGTGTGGGACCTTAATGTAATTTTTCAGAAAAAAAAGAAGCAAAGGAAGCATATAAATTTTTTTTTAAAAAAAAAGCACAAAAATCATATTTAAAAAAAAATTCAAAAAAAAATAGTTGACCCGGCCAACTCGGTTTTTGACCGGGTCGATCCAGGTCAACCCGGTCCCCGGACCGGACCACCGGCCGGTTCGCCGGTTTCCGGTTCGAACCGTCCGGTCCGGTTTTTCATACTATGCCTCCAAATCAATAAAGTAGAATAAAACATATTATTTACTATTTATTTAGTGATTTGATTGTTCATTTCTTATTTAGTTATTTTTACAACTTGGATTTTGTAGAGTCTTTACGCAATATCCATACAATCTCCATTTAATTTTAAGCAATCTCTAGAATATAATGGTGCATGTGGCTGATGTTAGTTATAATTAAGTAACCGTGAAAAGAAGATTAAAAGGGTATTCTGATCATGGAACTAATTAAAACAGTTTGAATAAAACAAAATAGTTTTGAAAATTAAGTCGAATCACCTTTCTTGAAGCTTAATTATTACAATATATGCCAACAAGGGAAATAACTCGAATTAATGTACTAATGCAGAAAAAGAATACAAAATTAACGCGCCTTTTTTTATTTTGTTTATAAATTTTTTTCTTAGAATAGTTTTGTGAAATTGTCTTTTTAGAACAAGTTTTGGGAAGAGAAAAATAGGAAAAAAAATATTTGGATATACTGAAATATCTAAATACTATATTAAGGAGTGAGTGAAATATTCATTTTGAGAGTTCAAATATTCCATTGTGTGTAATGTTTTTGTATGTCACTCTTGTTGTTCTTGACTCTATATAAAAGGCATGATCATGGTCCTAGCTTGGCAATCACTTTGAAACATGCTAGTGACATTTTGTTAATGCGATTATATAATTAGAAATTAATTAATAGTAATAATATTGTGTCTCTAATGACTTCTCATCCAACTATATATATTATATATAGTGTGAAAATACAGACAAAATTGCCCAATTTGTCAGGGAATGAATTATTATCAACCATACCATCAATCAATTCTAGCTAATAAAAAGAGATAAACACATAATCCCTTGGGTCTATAATATAATTCACTTTTAGAAGAATGTTATGGTCCATAATATAAGTCACTTAGAAAGTAATTAATGCTTAGTTATCAATTTTACCCATGTAATTAAAACTGTATGTAACTCTTTATATTTTTCTCTCCAATTCAAAACCAAATTTAAATAAAGTAAAACTTGAAAAATTCTTCAATTTAAGACAAATTTAACGAACCAACTATCCTTTCTTGATCCGCCCTTTCTTAAAAAGATCACCCTTTCTTGTTCATTAAGTTATTAAATATGTCTTAAGTTGATAGCAGTAATTTTTTCACTATCATTATTAAAAAAACTCTCTTTATCTCTCTATATTAATTTACAAATCATTATCACATCTGGCTTTTCTTTCTCTCCTCGTAACAAGACTTAAATGAACTTATTTTTAGGACAAAATCTTTTTCCCTAAAAGTATCTATCCATCTATCTTAATTTCATTCTACAATATTGCTTTTGTCATGGAGAGTTTGTGTGATGTCACATATCGATTGGGAAAGGGAACGAAGCACTCTTTATAAGGGTGTGAATACCTTCCCCTTGTAGACGCGTTTTCTGGGTTATTATAGAAACCTAGGGAAACAAAACCCTGCTCTGTTTGCAACAGGGACAATATCTATGAGGAAGTGCTTTGGGATGTTACAAATGGTATCAGAGCCAGGTCTCCAGTCGGTATGCCAGCGAGGACGCTGGGCCTCTATGGGGGTGTGGATGTGATGTCCCTCATCGATTGGGAAGGGGAACGAAGCACTCCTTATAAGGGTGTGTATACTTTCCCCTTGTAGACGCGTTTTCTAAGTTATTGTGGAAACCCAGAGAAACAAAACCCTGCTCTGTTTGCAACAGGGATAATATCTATGAGGGAGGGCTTTGGATGTTACAGTTTGAGTTGTAAATTACACTTTATTTGAATTACATAAGTCTATGCATGTGTGTAGCTACTCCAATGTGGCGTAATGGACCACCAGAGAAGCCAGTTCTGTGCAATGCTTGTGGATCAAGATACAGGATATGGGGAAGCCTAGAAAGCTATACCCCCAAACATGCCCTGCCCTTGATGAGACCTAAATATCTATGTACCCGAGCCAATGATCGCAACATCAAGCAAACCCAACAACAACTTATTTTGGATTCTAACATGATGCCTCCCCAAAGTAAGTGTATACCTCACTCATTCGTTTTGTTTTATTTATTTTCTTGATTAATTTGATTCCGTATTCATCAAATAAACCCATCCATATATAGTTTTGGAAGAATATAATTGGGGAAAAGATCCCCTGTCAACAAATTAATTAGAGAATGAGAGCTATATAATGTGAAATACAGTTACATTTGTATAACATGGAATATTAGTTGCATTTGCATTTTTGAGAAATTTTTGTAAGTATATACATATCATACTATTTAATAGAAAGTGACGAGGGAAAACAACTTGAAATTGTACATATAATCCATCCACGACTTTTCTATTAAATTTATTGATTAATTATTGATTTATTGATTTCTTTTTGTCTTTGGACATAAACACATGTTACATTCAAGTTTTAAATCGATTATAGTGTTTCTATAATATAAAACATATATAATTAACTAAATGCTACCTTTTGAAATATTGGTAGTGTTTCACACACACACACACAGCCTACACCACATAATATGGAGAGAAAGCCATGATATTTAACTTTAGGGTTATAATCATAATGTCCTTCATATCCCAATTACTATAAGCAGGACTTTCTATCTCCGTCATAAAAGAAATTTTATGTCAATTAACATATCGAGGATAATATATATATATATATATATATACAGTAGTATAGCTCTAAAACTTACTTTGATGAAGCAGATAATGCAAAGAAGACTTTCTATGTCGGTTAAACTAAATATATAGTTAGACACAGACTTTGATACATCAATAATATCCTTGTTGGAAATAAAAGTGTTCAACTTTTAAGAGATAATATTAATGAAAATAGCCTTAATTATATATTTTTACTCATTCTCCTTTTATGAGGGACTTTCTATGTCATTTATAAATAGAGGATAATGTATAAAAACATAGTAGTTTATCTTATAAACTTGTGTCGTTAATTAAAACAAATAATGCAAATGACCGACACATATAGATATGATATATCACTAATATCCTCGTCGGAAATAGAAGTGTGTCAGTTTTTTAAGAGATAATATTAATGAAAATAACCTTAATTAGCTAGAGGTTTTATTTATTTTATTTTCCTTTTATATATATTTGGCAGGTAATAAGTCGAACCCTAGCTCATGGACTTCTTCATTTACTTCATCGCCATTAATCCCTTCGAGGAAAAGATCAGAGACGTTGCATGAGAGGTTGACAACAATAGACAAGTTCAAAATGCAGATTCAGAGTTATTGGAAGAAACATTATAGCCATCACAAGAACAAAAAGAACAAGCAATCTTCATCTTCTTCGCCACCAGAAGAAGAAGATGACGTTTTAATAACTCAGAAGTTGAACAACCATATCATACCCAGCAATGAGATAGGGCTTGGAGGCATGCTTCTTAACCCATAATAATGAATTAGGATCATCATCTTCATCCATATTACTTATCTTCCGCAAAAAACATCTATACCTCTATACATATATCTAATAATCCGATCAGAAAGATACTTATGTCAAGTTAGTAATATCTATTAAATCAAGTTCTCCAATTACATGTGATCATATATCTTATTTTTGGAATATTATTATTTTAACAAATAGGTGTTGGGTTTAACAGAAGGGGTTAATATCTCACAACAACTTGGTAAACCAATGTTTGAATTTCGTTGGCAGATGTGTTCGACAGTGCTTCGAAAATGATTGCCTTCAGTAGGAAGATACTCATGCTGATAACAAAAGTTTTATTATTTAACTATAAGCCAACATTTAAGAATTACTACATATGACAATGTATGATTGGAGAACTTAATATAATGGATATAATAAATTTGATGTAAGTAATGACACATCTAGTTAATCTATATGCATTCGTATTATGCACAAGTTGTAAACAATATTAGAATATATTACATAGGGTTTTGTGCAATGCACAAGCCCCAGTACCATGTATCTATCTATTTGGTCCCTTATATCTGCCATTTTATCTTCATGTTCTTAGAAAAGAGTGGCCTGTTAGCCACTGAAAATGCTGCTTGCATGTGTTGAACTTGTGTAATTATAGCTTAATATAATTGGGATAAGTCTTTTATTATTAGATGCCATGAAGTGCCCATGCTTCAAATTATTTGACTTATCTTTGTTGATACATCTTATTAGGTTGATGAATGTGCCCTTCACTGCTCCTTATTTTTACCACACTTCCCAAATTCTTTTTCCATGTTTATGTGTCTAATTAAATTTTACATAAAATAAGTAATGTTTTGATGTCTTATGAACCAACAATGGTACAATTTTCAATTTTCTATAATTTTTTAAAGATTTAATACTTTAAATTAAAAAAAATTAAACAGATTTTTATGTTGAATCTTTAAAAAAATCTAAAAAAAAATTGAGAACTACACAATTTTTATTTATAAAATATCAAAATGTTTTATGTAAAATCTAATGATAGAAATAAACATAAATAAAACATTTGAGATGTGAGGTAAAAATGACGGGCAGCAGAAAACACATTAGAAAAGGGGCAATAGTCTCCACCTTGATACTTCTTACAATCAGAAAAGTATTAAAATAACTTTTAAGAATTTATTTAAAATTTTCTATTCGTCCCCTATACCTCTCTAGTCCTGGTCAATGTTTTAAGAAATCAAGTAGAAATGAATTTTGTTCAAAATAATTACCTAAATTTTTAACGTAAAAGTTAATTGATTTTTTTTAGAGAAATGATAAAAAGTTAAATACATTGCTTAATTATAATATATATTCTAAAATACTTATATATATCATTATATTACATATTAGTTTATGAGTCATGTAACTTAGTTTTAAAAAATGATAAATATGAGCCCTTTTGGAAAATCGTTAGAAGAATGACTTTTGGCAAAATACCTTTTGGAAAAAGAAGTTTTGACCGGAATGCATTTATGTTTGAATAAATGTTAGATTTAAAATGACTTTTGGTAGAATGCATTTATGTTTGGATAAATATTGGAGAAGTGACTTTTTGAAAAAAATTACTTAAAAGGGCATGAAGATCATTAATACATATATATATTATTTTATATATTGTGATAAAATGAGAGGAAATAAAATGAAGATGCCTCCTCAATATCACCATTGTCAGTGTCATCAAGCTTAACACTTTCACTTACAGCTTTCGTAAAATCTATATCAGTATCAGTATTTCTCTTGATAAAATTATGTATAGCCATCGTTACACAAATAATGTAGACTTATGTTTTGAACTTGTATGCTGGTGTATATTGTAAGATTGCAAATCTATTCTTCCAAATCTCAAATGTCCTTTCTATAGCACACCTTAAATTGAAATGGTAATAATTAAATACTTTCACTACAAAAAAAAAGTGATTTTGTAGCGGTTATTTTTTGTCGTTGTAGCGGTTTTGAACCGCTGCAGGAACTATAGTAGCGGTTTACAAACCGCTGCAAAACTCAACGTGGCAACAGGTTTAGTGGCGGTTATCGTGAACCGATGCGCATACAAATGCAACCGCTACTAACTTTGTAGCGTTTATAAACCGCTACAAAATGAAACGTCGCAGAATTTGTAGCGGAAATGAAACCGCTACTAAATTGTAATAAGAGAAAAAGGGAAAAAAATATTGCAGCGCTCAACAAACCGCTACTAAAA
>QFDD01010789.1:0-11067 GCA_006871305.1 Vachellia collinsii
TTCCCTCCTTGCTCGGCCAGGTAGCAGTGGTACAGCTGACCGGCCTTCCCGATCGGTTGCCGTGTCAGCTCATTCCAGGGTACTACGATCCGGTGGCCAGCATCGAGCTGAGAAACATCCCTCAATACCAGCTTCCTCTTCTGCAGCCGGCCTGTCGGATCTGCACATATCATTCAAACATTAATAATATAAATTAAATTAATTCATCAATTTTATTACAAAATATAAATCTAAATTACTTACCCTGAATGTCCACTTCAAAGCCAGTGGACCGCGAAGCAGAAGGCCGAGGGAATCCCTCTTCCCTGGCGATATCCTCATCCTCGAAGTTCTCAGCCGACTCGACTGAGATATCTGGAAGATCGAAATGTTCGATGTAACATCCCCAGAGCCCTCCCTTGTAGATATTGTCCCTGTTGCAAACAGAGCAGGGTTTTGTTTCCCTGGGTTTCTACAATAACCCAGAAAACGCGTCTGCAAGGGGAAGGTATCCACACCCTTATAAGGCGTGCTTCGTTCCCCTTCCCAATCGATGTGGAACTTCACATCCACCTCCCATAGGGGCCCTGCTCTGTTTGCAACAGGGACAATATCTACAAGGGAGGGCTCTGGGGATGTTACATATATTCACTTGGATCTCCAAATTGCCAAATAATGTAGGACTCTTCCTTTGACACACCCACACACAATATTTACAACACTTTCATCCATCCCCCGACCCTTAATGTGATACCCAATTGATTTTTTGGGAGGATCAATAGGATAAATACATTACTTAATATAATATATATTACGAAATAATTTTATGTATCATTAGATTATATATCATTAGGCAAATTAATTTAGAGAAAAATGATAAATATAGAACTTAATTAACTTCCTTAATCTTTCCAAAAAATTAATTATCCCTTATATTAAGGATCGAAAGTGGTATAACATTAATGTTTTTACAGCGTACTCCAATCAATAATTGTTATAATTAATAATAATTGGGAGAGGGAGAGTACTCAGTCATATTATATATAAAATGATATCATCCTTTTTACTAACTGTATGTATCTTGCTATTGGAGTTAATGTATTTGAAAAACTGTTAGATATGAACAATTCTTTCAACGGAAATTCAAATTTTCATCCTTCATATTGTAATATTTTCAAGTTCAAGTTAAAATATGATAATATAATAAATCTTTCCTACTAGTTCTTCGAAATGAATAAGTCTAAGATATTATCTTTTTATCCTTATCCTTTTATATATATATATATATATATATTTCTTATTTGAGATGGATGTTGCGCTTATTCAGGTTGCCCCGAAATTCTGAGCATTATTTAATCATATAAATGTTGTCCCAATGTAAAAAAAAAATTGTTCAATGATGTCCTTGTTCATTCTGATTCAAGTAGCATAATAGAAAATGATGTTAATTAATGTTGTTCCAATAATTTTTCTAAGTACTCCTCTTTAAAACTGACATTTTATTAACTCCCCATCCGCAAAACTCAAAGCATTAGCCTCAGATGTGTACTTTTCTTCATCTTCTTCTATGATTGATATTTTTATAAAGAAAAAGTTAAACTTTAGTTAAAATGATTATATAATAAACCTTTTCCACCAATTCTTTGAGATGGAAATGAATAAGTGGAAGATTTAAACTTTCTTAAAAAAAAAATAGACACAACACGAACCGTCTTAGATCATAAGCAGGCAATTGAACTTACCATCTCTCAATTATGAAAAAGTTTCAATATCAATAAATTATAAAAATATTAAAAGACCTAAACTTTAGGGGGTTGACTCATGCAGGCGACGGCCACATACTATAAAAATATCGAAAGCATCAATTATTGAGGGATCAAGTGATGTAATATTATAGTAATATCAATATTCAGTTCTCTACTACTACTGCTATTATTATTATTATTATTATTTGTTCATCGCTTACGTTTCATATTCAACGTTTCCTTCATCGACGCGTTTTCGTTTCGTTTTCACACACACCAATCGTTTCCTTCATCTACGCACCTTTGTTTCATTTTCATGCGCGCACACACACACACACACAGAACAAAACTCTGTCTTGTATCTTCTAACCTACTCCGTTGCCCTTTTTGTCTGGCCTTAATGTAGTGTTCGGTGTTTTCCCTCGTCCGTCTCATCCAACGACTTTTCAATATATCAATAAATCCATTTTTTTTTCTTTTCAAATTTTGTTTTTATAAAATCTTAAACGAACATCCTTAAATTTCTCAAAAAGGAGTGCTTTGAAATTTTTTTCATGCCTATCTTCATTCCATTCCGTTCAAAATTTTTACCTTTTAAAATTAAAAAAAAGACCACCTAAGCAAGTTGTTGGTTCAGGTGGTGAGCCAACCTTATCCTTCATTAAAAAAAAAAAAAAACAAGTTCAAATTCTATAGAATGCATTTATGGAGAGAAATGAGAAAACTTTTTGGTTCTAAATCTTAAAAGGGATAAGTCTCAAGTATAAAGTTGGTAACTCACCAAAAAAGGAGGGCCAAAGTTTTTCTTTATGCGATGCAATCAGATGGGATTATCATATGAATGTGAGACGTCGAGGGGTGATTATAATTAAATTGGTTGGATCCAGTGTAGGTATGTAATGCCAATTAATGGCTTTTTGTGGCCCTATATATGAATGTATAAAATATTTAAATTGATTATTAGAGTTCTTGGGACAATAAAAGCACCCATGTGATTTTGAAATTCAAATGTGCTCCATGACGCTTGTTTATTCAAAGCTTCACATGCTGCACTTTCACTACTCTAGCTACCCTCATTCCATATTAAATATTGAAATCATTTTCCAGTTTTTATTTTTCAGAAGAAGGGAAAAATACCACTCCCCGCCCTATACTTTAATTGTGTTTTGTTCCCGGTCCATGTAGCAGATATTTGTAGTTTTTCATCCTTCTAGTTGCCCTATCTAAAAATAAAATATGGCTAACCTAGCTTGAGTTGTAATTTCCCTAAAAAAATGTGGTCAATTAAGGTCAAATAATATTGAGTTTCCTGAAGCAGCTGGCAGGTCATACCCTGATCCATGAAAATCCCGAATTATCATGCCTAAAGTCATATATATTGTTCCGTTTCTACACTGTTCCAATTCCACTCATAAAGTCAATGCTCTTAAATTTGAATGCAGTTCCGAAATTTAATTAAGGGTGAGCAAAACCGAATTTATTTTGGATGTTTCGTTTTGATTTTCACTTAATTGTTCAGTTTTTATTTTTTTTAGTTTTTTGTTCAATTATCGAAAAAAAACGATTAAAACTAAACAACCGAATTATATATAAAATATATATTTTATTTAATAAATTATTAAATATTATTCATCACATATATTATTATATTCATCACATATATTAATATTAAATACTATTATAATATATTTAGAAATTATTATATAATATTTAGATTAGTAAATTATTAAATATTTTCGGTAACCGAAAAATCAAATCAAAATAATTCGAATAATTCGATTTGGTTTATTACTTCAATTTGATTCCGGGTCAGTCTCACGTCTACTTTTAATCAATGCAACAAAAACCTGTAATTGGCCTAACAAAGCTTATAGCATAAACACGATCGCCGCCTCGATCTATTGGAAAGACCAAAAATTACACAAAGTACGTTTTCTTGCGATCACCCTTTGAAACGTGATTCGAACTAGAATCAGTACATACATATAAAACCAAAGTTTTCCCAAAAACAAAATCAAAAAAAGGAAATTTCTTATATATACTTTTGCACGCTGATTCCGATTCTGTAATCTGAGCTGATATATAATAAACTTGCAGGCATACACGTACGACATCATCACTTTCACTTGCCTTCATTGGCAAAACAAGAATCTCAGATCATCAGACTGGATTCACAGTTCTTGAAGCCGACACTGCAGCATTCTGATCATCTTCTTCTTCCTCATTCTCTCTGCTTACCTCTTCCAGAGATTTTCCCTTGGCCTCTGGAACCAAGAACGTGAACAACATCCCCAAAAAGTTAATCACACCGAGCATGATCAGAGCATTCTTCATACCTATCCCAGTTGGGTAACCTGCGTCAGTCTTCTTCGGATCCTTACTCTGTGCCGCGTACAAGAACCCGAACGCCCCCACGATTGCTCCGGCCTTTCCGGCCGCCGCTGAGATCCCGTGGCAGGTAGACCGCAACCTCGCCGGGAAGATCTCCGCCGGCACCACGAAAGTGGTGGCGTTGGGTCCGAAGTTGGCGAAGAAGAAGGTCAATGCGTACATGACAAGGAACCCTATTCTGTTCTCCTTCTTTGTCCAGTGGTCGTAAGGGATTGCCAGAGCGAACATGAAGACCGTCATGAAGAAGAAGCCCATGAGCTGGATGAAGAACCGTCCCAATATGTCTATAAACGCCACCGTGAACCAGTATCCCGGCACGGTGCCGCAAAGTGCGATCAGTACTTGTGCTCTTGCCACCCTGTAAACTTCATGAATGGCGTTCATTTCCGCCGCCGGAGGAAGCCATCCGACCGCCGTATAAATATCTTTCTGGAAGAGATTGGAACTGTAGTATGCAATATCAAGTAAGAACCAGGTCGCGCATGTTCCGAGCAAGTGAAGGCCATGTCTGCGAGCGAATTGCTTACTGAACAGGCCGAAGCTGTTGCTGTCTCTCTCCGATGATTTCTCTGGCTCTTCAGCTTCGAGTTCGACTTGGAGCACCTTCGACATGTCGATAGCCGCTTGTTTTGAGTTCCTGGCCACCAGAGCGGTGTACCTCGCCGTCTCCGGCATCTTGGCTCGAGAGTAGAAGGTCATTGCGGCGGGCACGGCGCCGAACATCAGAATTATGCGCCAAACGTAGTCGGCTTGCGGTGGAAGGGAAGCTTCTGCGTTCACATTGTACGGCGGAGCTTCATACGCGTGATCGAACGCCGTTGCGACGATCAGAGAAACAATTCCTCCGACCAAGATTCCGAACCCTGAAGAATCATAAACAACGTTTTAGAGATCGCTTTAATTGATTTTTCAGAGAAAATAATTAAGGATGAATAAATATAATCAGTGCGTTGTCAAAGTAAGTAAAACCAACCTTGCATAGCGAAGACGGCGGCGATAAACGCTCCACGAGTCTTCTTGTTGGCGTACTCCGACATGATGGTGGCGGAGAGAGGGTAGTCGCCACCGATTCCGAAGCCGAGCCAGAAGCGGAAGAAGCAGAGAGTGGAGATGACACCTTTTGGGGTGTCTCCAAAAGACAGACCAGAAGCGAGCGAGGCGATTACCATAAGAGCTAGAGTCATCCCGTACACCTTCTTCCTCCCCATCTTGTCGCCGAGCCACCCGAAGAAAAGCTGACCGGCCAACGTCCCGAAGAAGGCGACGCCGTTGACAGCCATGGACACGTTCGGCGGCAAACTTCCGGGCTTCTCGGCCCCTTTATGGGTGTAGTATATGCGTCCCAACAACTTGGTAACGTTGGCGATGCTGAAGAGATCGTAGGCGTCGGTGAAGAAGCCCATGCCGGCGATGACGATGGCCGTGAAATGGTACCATTGCGTCTTTGCCACATCGAGCGCGTTAAGCACATTCGTCTGCTGGCGCGCCATATCCCCTACCTCAAGAATCCTAACACAGGTAGCAAAGGTTGCGTCTCAATTATATATATATATATATATGTTAATATCAAATCATAATCAACTAATATCAATAATATAATCTTAACAATATAAACATATATATATATATTGTTATTCAACAAAGAAAGAAGACGCCGTTTTGATACTGCTTTTAGTTTCAAAGCCAACTTGTAGTATGGCGATATTGTTGATTTTCGCATTATTTTTTGGACGAAGACTTTGACAATAATAATAGCCACTTTTTTTTTCAAAAAAATTTAATTGACTATAGATGTAGAATATTCCAATTTCCATCCATTTTGGTCACGGGTGGGGCTATAAAGATAAAGACTGTATTAAAAAACTCATTTATCTAGTATAAAAGTGAAGCGAAAGTGTGGAAATTATGAAGTCAAGAAGAAGGAGGGAGTAGAAATTAACAGAGAAAGTGGTGTGGTGCAGTGAGAGAGATGATGAAAATGAATGGAAGAGAGAGAAGGCTGAGTCAAAATTATCAGGTAGCGAAGGGGAAAAGAATAATAATTTTGGTGACCATACAAATTACTTTCACCGCCTTATCACGTTCTAGCTAGATTAGCCCCACACACGCACACACACAGATACCTACTGATCCACAGGGAGCTAGATTCTCTAAGTTCTCTGTATCAGACCCTCTAAATTCACCTTGTGTGTGTGTGTGTGTGTGTGTGAGAGAGAGAGAGAGAGAGAGAGAGAGAGAGGGAGAGAGAGTTACCTGGTTCATACAAAGGAGAAAGGAGCTTTGAGAAAGAGGGAGAGATGAAGGGATGGATTTGGATAGAGATCTAGAGAGAGGTTTGAAGGTGAAGAGGATATATATATAGAAGAAGAAGAGCATATGCCAAGATTATTCTTGTGACGTCGTTCAAAGCATTTTATTATTTGAAGTCAATAATCACCCAACGCTGTCCGATACCTTTGGCCAGTTGTTCTCTTAATCATGTTCACATGATCAATTAATCTATCTTTATGTATACGTTTATATTGTCCTCATCACTCTTTGTCCTATTTGTTATTTACTATGTGTCTATATATATACTGCTCCATCCAAGTACAGATAATAATTTGATTCGTGTACAAATGTATATATGCAGTCCTATTATGTATAGTTTGTTCATGAGAATATAATATAACTTTATTAATTCAAATTTTACTTTCATTGAAGAGAGTTAAGATGTAATTTTAACAATCAAATTTTTGGTTAAAAGAGTTCAACACAGTTAAGTTTTTAATGATAAAAAAAAATATGCATAATCTTTTTAAAAATGATATAATTTTAACAAATTCATAAAATCAACTCAAACGTCATTTGACTCAATTTTACGAAGTTATTAAAATTGTATTATTTTTAAAAAATTGTGTGTACTTTTTTATCTTTTTTTTTTTTATGGAACGGTTTTAAGTCTCTCCCCTTGGAGGAGAGCCGCCACCACCCGGTGTCCCGGCCACCAAACAGGGGCAACCAGACTAATCTAGATTCGAGGCTTAGAGTGCGGCCCACATAGGCCGGGTTCTCACCTCTCCCAACAAGAGCACTTCCCGGGAATCGAACACGCGTTCTCATCCTTACGGGGGTGAGCCCACTTACCAGCTCAACCAACTACTTGTTGGTTAACTTTTTTATCCTTTAAAATCTAATCGTGCCCTCCCTATAAGTAAGAAAAGATCACTTAGATATTTAGCCTTTACTGTTTTTTTATTATATTAAGTAGTTGTTCTATTTTAATCTTTTTTTGTTCTTTTACAGCTGATCATTAACCTTCAAAAATCAAAACTCCGGTACAGTAAACTTCCCATACCTGCCAAAATTTCTCACAGGAAGAACAGAGAGAAAGGAATTAAAAGCATATCTGCATCCTTCTTTAAGGTAAAACACTTATGTGATTCATGTTTTTGTCGTTCACTAGTTCCCAATCAAAAAACATGATTCATAATTTTGTCTTAATGATCTTCTTTACACTTAATTTGACCCCATACGATCATACACAGTACAAACATAGTCCTAAAATTCGTGGTTTTGTCTCCACCATATTCATTGTTTTTGACAATCCCATCACTACTTTTGATCACTAACCTAATTCACACTCAGTGGATCCCAAACCAGAAGATTAATTAGTGATCAGATGACTAACCACTTCATTAGTTTCCAAACCCTATTTTTTTTTTTCACTCTTGAGATACTGTAACAAATAACAACAACCGCTTTCCCAATATCTCGTATATAAGTATTGATTATCTTAATTCTAATATTTTAATGCTCTCAATCTCATTCAATCAAAACAAGACCCGTTTAAATTTTAAACCGATTGTATTGATTTCATTCACCTTGATCGCGAGTCAAAATTTAATTATTAATTAGATTAGCTATTGCCAGCGCGATGTAGGAGAGATCACAGGCAAAATACAGTGCTATATACTCGCGCATAGAGATTTATATTTTAAAAGAAAATGTAACGAGTAACGAAGGGTTTGTTACTTAATTGAGCTTTTTTAGGAGGTTAAATTACGAGATATTGGGGGGATAATCATATGACAATTAATATTTAACCAGAGAATCAGATATAAATAAATAATACTACAGGGGCTAAACACGCTACGATTAGAAAGGGACATTCTCAGTATAAAATGAAAATAACATTTGCAATGGTGAATTAAAATATAATCGACGCGTTAAGATTTGTTTACAGATTAAATAAATTGGAATTTTCAAGAATTTTGTTTGATATATATGTAGGAAGAGGTTATGGATTGGAAGGAATGGTTTGACTTTATATTCTTAGTTTTTGGGTATGTGTAGCCCTTTCACTTGCGGAAACCACCTTCTTCGATAATATATATATATATATATATATTACTATAATGGGAATTTTTTAATAATATATTTTGTTCATGCTTGCCGTAACTCTAATCAAGCTGCTATTCAATGAATAGTACACATTTATATTTAATTACTGTTTATTATTTACGCAAACTTATTATGTCATGTTATGCTTGGAGAATGAATGTGACATGCTTCCTTGTAAAATCACAGTTAGAAGAATTGTGATTGGAATTTTCTTGATAAAAAAAAAATCATTAAAAGTATACATTTTTTTGTTACGCAAAGATATCTTTCTAATTGAAGTAATTATAATTTAAATATTGTCAGACACTAAATGTGAGAGTTCTTTTAGTAGAAATTTAAACTTTGCATAGTTCATCACATTTTAATTAATTAATCCCTTCCGCTAAATCAAACCCAGATAATATTAAGGACATAGATTTGAATTGGAAAAAAATTAATTTTAATATTTTTATTTGAATCATGATCTCAAATTTTTATATACTACTCCTTTGATCCTTAATATAAGATTCAATTATGGAGTTAGTATTGGTAAAAAATATAAGACCCATTTTCCAGATTTGTTATCTTTTTTCGAAACTACCCCCTATTAATAATCTCTTAATAATAATTAATACAACAATATTGATGATTTGAAAACTTAATATAATGAATATAAGAAACTTGGTCATTTTAAAAAAAAAATTGCAATAAGGGAGTAACAAGGATAAGAAATAAATAGTAGGAGAAAATGTAGTTTTAATGTTCTATACCATCCAGCAAGATCTAGATGGAAAGAGTATGTAAGTTAGAAAATAAAATAATAATAAATAAGTAAATGGGTTCAAGTAAATTTATAATAAAGGTCTTTTAAGAAAAACACGTCAAATTTATTATAATTAATTAATTTACCTATCTTTCTTAATTTAATTAAATTAGTAAAAAAAAATCTTCTACATTAACCATATATTTGATATCAATACCATTGATGACTTTTTCTTTTTGTGGAATACCATTGATTTCTTAGATATAACTATATATAGTGACCAATACTGAGGCATATATATCTTTCCATGTCCAGTTATATTCTTATCTTCAATGCTGAGTTACTTCACTGGTGGAGAATGTGCATATACAATCTGAATCAATCAGGCAAGATGACTTTGATAGAAGATTTTATGAGGAGCCAAAAAAAAAAAACAAAGCAAATCTTATAATAGTGTGTGTACAGATGGAAACCAATTATACAAAACATGTGAAAAAGGATGAAATCAACTCAAGAAAAACAAATTTGTCAGCTGGACAATTTTTTTTTTTTACTTTATCTAAAGTTATTGACATACTTTAATGATTTTAATGAATTGTGTGAGTATTATTACTTAACATATTGTAATTTCTAATAATTATTTTAGTTATATTATTCAGCGCTTCATTTTTATATTTATCAGTGTTATAATTTTAAAAATTTTATTTGTTAAAAATATTAAGAATATGCATTTAAATTGAAGGGAATGAATTTTAATTTTCAATAGTTTTATTTTTGTTATCATCTCAGTTTTTTTTTTTTGTACACTATTTGTCCACGTATCATTACTATTTGATGACTTAAATATAACTATATAGTGACTAATATGCTAACGTATCCAAATTTTTCTAATCACATTCATAAAAAAAAATTAATTATAATTTTTTTATTAACAATGTTGGAATATTTACTTTACATTCAAAGAATATTATCGATATCTCAAGTGGGACTTCTAATTTGCGTGTTGTAATTTTACCCGCATGCTAACTTTTATTGTATTGTACGTATCTGATGTAATTTTTGTTATGAGAAAAACAATATCATAAGGTGTGAACTATGTGTTGAACTATTTGAATAATAACTTGGAAAAATACCCAATTATTTCTTAATATTTTCTGCCTGATGTGAAAAGAGGAAAGAATAACATAATATAATAGTATATAAGAATATCAAGTTCGCATTCGGAAAATACACAGTGATTTTATATATCAATTTGACTATACGTCGATGTGGCAACCATCATTAAATTGATTTGAATTATGCAAGTTTAGTCGTCCAATCTGTTAACAGTGAAGATTCCTCCGGCTTTCGTGAATCAATAATTATTATATTTGATTTCTTGTATTACTTAAATAATTATATACAGATTAAGAGTTATTATCATGTACGTACACTACCCCATTTATTAGTAATTTAGTAATATTCTATTCTCATTCAATTAATTAGAATGCGCTAAATTGTCTCTTATGTTGCGGGCATGACGGATATTTTACCGTTAGGCATATGTATTTACTGTAAAATAATATTATACATAGAAATACAAAATAAGCTTTAAAGCAAAAATAAAAAAAATAAACGTTTGTGTTCTGTGATCTTCTCAAGAAGTGCTAAAATGTCGGCATCGCATGTTTAATCTTCCTATTTTTTTTAAATTGTTTCTTTGACAAAACTTTTTATCATACATACATACATACATACATACATACATACATACATACATACATACATACATACATACATACATACATACATACATACATACATACATACATACATACATACATACAT
>QFDD01010791.1:0-11106 GCA_006871305.1 Vachellia collinsii
GTAGAGCTATTCAGGTACAAGCCATAGTTTTCCAGCATTAATTTCCCATAGAATTCAATCAGCAAAAGATTATTAATCTAAATACTAAGACAAAAACAGATCTTTTTCTTTTTTGGATGAAACTGAATAACTTTCATTTTATAAAGAAAACCCACTTTTTTTTTTTTTTTTGGGGGGGGGGGGACACAGATTTTAGAGTAACTTGTATATTTATTGCAACGATGGACTTACCCAAGTTCTTATGTCTAGATGATTCTCGCATCATGCTGGCACAGAACTCGTCACCATCATTCAATGAGTGTCTACTCAAGAATTCCATCAATTCTTCGTATGCTTCATGATTGTAGCTCTGCTCAAGGAAACAAGCTTTCACAGATGGTATTGTTCACAAGATTATGTGATTATGATATCAATAATATATAGATAAATATTTTTTTTAATAATATAACATTTTATTATTGGCCGAGCTCTTCAAATATTTTTCATGAGCCAAATATGAAATTTTCAAGTTTCGGGTAATTCAATTAGCCCAATTTAAAAATACTGACTAAGCTCATTCATTTAATAAATGAATAAAGTCTAATTCAAACTTTTAACGAGTTGGATCTAAAAGTAATCAATAAGGTTACTCGATTAACGTACTCTTATCAGTATTACTGTATTAATACGGCATGAGAAAACTTTTTGGCCCCCATGAAAAGAAACGCAATGGCCAACACACAGAGACTCATGTAAGCATAGTTATTGCACGGTGACTTTTTTTGCATTAAGTAATTAGCGAGAGATGGTATCAGATATCAATGGCCAAATACGTAAAGTTCTCGGCTATGACGGGGTTTATGATTGTAAATATCAATGGTCAAATATATATTCAAGTAATAAATATGTACATATACACGAAATAAGAACACAGTAAAAATGCCTTGTGATTGTAACAAGGTCCATAGAGTTGGAACCTGAAGTTGTGCAGAAACAATCTTAACTGCAATGTACGTGAAGAAATGGTGGAGGTTCTTGGCAGCCTTTGCTTCAGGTGATGCTTCTCCATATCCTGCATCATCTCACCACAGCATATTATAACTTTACACTCTTCAGAACACAGAAAAAGAGAATGAGAGAACAGAAAGCACCACACAGAGAAAAAGAGGACAAAGAAGGGAAACAGAGTAGTGACCCACCTGGTACATACATCTTCTGGCAGTGTATGTGGGTGGTTTGAGAGATCCTTCGCTTCAATAATGGAGAAGAAAAACGATAAACCCTACTGTGACGGGGTTTTGTGGGATAGACACAGGGAACTTGAGAAAGAGCAAGAGTTGCAGAAGCTTCCATTGATCACAGAATACCCTTTGATAGTTAAAGAAAAGGCTTTGATTAACGGGAAGACAACTGAAATCCCAATTATCACGGTGGGTTGCGGTGTCTTCAAGAAGAAAAATAT
This sequence comes from Vachellia collinsii, assembly GCA_006871305.1. Taxonomy (NCBI): domain Eukaryota; kingdom Viridiplantae; phylum Streptophyta; class Magnoliopsida; order Fabales; family Fabaceae; genus Vachellia; species Vachellia collinsii. Next base: position 1,442 of record QFDD01010791.1, read on the forward strand.
CTCCCAGCTTCAATTCGTAACCGCAAATATCTTTGAGCTTATGTGGAAAGGTAAGGCACTTTTCGAGACAGTTCATTTCCTGGTGGAACCCACCAGTACTTCCCGGCATTGAAGATATTTTGTGATTTGCTACAAATACCATTCTTATCTGCATTTTGTTGGAGTGACCTTCAAACAAATTCAGCCGCGCCTATAATTTCTCCTTCAACCTTTTTCCTCATTGAATACTCAACAATCAAATCCCAGACACTCGCTTGGTTCAACTGCGCTAATTTTCATTTCTTCTACAACTTTCTTTCCATATCACTCGAAAAAGGGGTTAGGAAATTGATGAAAGGCTGGTTTGAGGACATCTTGAAAGCTTCAGGGAAAATGCTTAAAGATAAGCATCCGTTAATATAAAATTTTCTGCTGATATGTTAGTATTCCTCAAATATAAAAATCCGGCGTCCTTGACCTCACAAATTAATAAATTTTCATATGATGATAGACAGTGACATTATTCTTTTCTTATTCAGTTCTCACCGTGTTCTCTAAAACATATAAAATTTAGGCCTTCCACTTCGAGTCACCATGCAATTAGTTTTCATGCTAAGAAGGGAAGCTGTATCGTTCAACTTCTCTGGCAATATAATAATCGAGCAATGATGCAAGACGTAAAAAAAGACACAAAATATTAAACAAGAAAATAAAACACTGAAAGAATGGTTCAAACTCTTACAGAGTTCTTCTCTCCTCTCATTCTGCAAATAAGCTATAACTTCAAATTCTCCCAAAATTTTTCTTGTCATCATTTCAACTCAAAATGACCATAAAAGCAAACACCAAATTCTTGGTTTGTCTTTTGTTTCTAATTCTGAATCTCAGAATCGAAGCGTACTGTATGTCTGGTTGCAAGCTTGCTCTAGCCTCATACTACGTCTGGGAAGGAGCAAATCTCACATACATAAGCGAAATCTTCGGCCAGGAAATTTCTGAGATTCTCAAATACAATCCAACAATCCCCAATCCGGATTATGTTCGGATCTCAACCCGAATCAACGTGCCGTTCAGGTGCGATTGCTTGAACGGAGTCTTCTTAGGTCACACTTTCACTTACAAAACCCAACACGGCGATACATACCATAAAATTGCTCAGCAAGCCTTTTCTAACCTGGCGACCGAGGATTGGTTGGAGAGGGTGAACAGCTATGAAGCTCCAAATATACCAGAAGGTGTTGGGATTAACGTCACCGTCAATTGCTCGTGCGGCAATAGGCACGTGTCGAGGGATTATGGATTGTTTTTGACGTACCCACTCCGGAGCGGCGACAGCTTATCGGAGCTATCGGCCTCTTCCGGTGTGCCGGCGGAGCTCATACAGAAGTATAATTCCGCCTCCGATTTCAACGTGGGAAGTGGACTGGTGTTTGTGCCGGCAAAAGGTTAGCGGTAAATAATTTTTAATTGTAATCTTATTTAGTTAAGTACGTAATTAATAAATGGTAATAAAATAATAAGTTTACATTGAAATAAAAATATAATTTTCTGCAACACAAATTAAATCCAATTTCTTTTGTTTTATCTTAATTTATGGAGGTGATAAAATGTTAGCTTGGAGTGAATTTTATAAAAAGTATTCAATTTTGGGTTGAATTAAATAATATAATCAGATTTTTTTAAGCTAACTAGATATTTTTGGCATAGATAATAATTATAATTTTTTAAAGACCATACTTATAAATAAAAAAATCTAAATAAAAATCTCAAAAATTAAAAATTTGAGTGAAATGTTTATAAATTGTGAATAATATAACTCTTTATAAAAGTTATAATTTATGTTTATAATAATCATATTTAAGTTTAATGATAAATCAGAAATTGAGTGTTTACTATAAACGTTGAAAAATAAATAAAATTATTAAGAGAAACATTTGAATCATATCTCCTTTAATTTTAAAAGACTAATTTGATGATAATTATGTCCCAAAATATTATTCATAAAGGTATTTACAAATTGTATTTTATTAAATTATATATAAGAGAATGTTAGTAACAGACAATGTTTTGAAACCTAATCATTTTTTGGGGAAAAAAACCTAATCATATCATATTTATAATATTTAGTATGTACGTTATAAATAAAAATAAAAATATCATGAATACAGACAAACGGCCGCTTTCATACACTTTTTTCTCTGGCGTCATCTTTTGAATAATGGGGAATTTTTAATGAGCCCAATGCTTCTTTTATCAATCAAGTTCAATAAGTAAAGAATTATGATTTTTTTAAATTTTTTCAAAAAAAGGATCTTCTAGGGATTCTTCTATAGCATATTCTCTCGGATAGAATTGACATTATACATTAAATAATGCCGAAAAAATTAAATACATTAATGGAAGACAGTCATTTAGGCATGAAACAAAATGATCTACGTCAGTGTTGGTCCATATTTGTCACTTTCCTAGGTGGATGAATTAAAATGAGGACTTGCTCATTACTGACTACATTTTTTATTTTTATTTTTTAAAAATGGAACTATTTAATTCAAGATAATTTCAGCAGGTAAGAAGTCGGCGCAAATAGGCACAAACCTCTCTGAAAATTTTAGACTCTCATCTTACTTACCCCCACCCTAACAACCTTGTATTTTATCTTTAAAAAAGAAATTATACTAATGTTATAATTTTTTAACAATAGTACCAAATCCAGTTAAATTCACCAATATAATTCGCTCAAATGGTCAGTAAATAGATGCAATTAAGACTGCTTTATAGACCCAACAACAGATTTTGGGCCATTGACCCAATGGTGAATCCTCTGAATTGTGTCCCATGGGCCGGGCCTGAGAATTGATGTTGAAGCTTATTAAGTGGGTGAGTTTAGAGAAGAGTAAAAATATAAAGAAAATGAAACTATATATCTAAAATTTCTTTTGCTTTAAGTGTACCTTATATATAACAATTTCTCTAATGGAATTTCCACTGCTTTACATTACTATTGATTCTCATGTCCTGATTTGGCATTTGCAGATGACAAGGGAAGCTTTTTACCTCTACAGACTAAGTAAGTTGAAATTCACATCACATTCTAAAAAGAACAAAGAAAGAAACAGTTATTGAACCCTTTTAACTTCAAAATATATGGCTGCTACAATATTTTCCTGCCTCTTGCAGATCAGGTGAGTGGATACGGCGCACCGTTTCAGCGCTGCCTCATGAAAGTTTCATCATTTCAACGTTGGAAAAAAAAAATGGTGGGAAGTTATGAAATGAGAATGAGAAGCTAACTCTGATGGTGCTTGAAATAGGAATATCTGGGGGAGCCGTTGCTGGAATATGTATTGGAGCAGTTTTTGGGGTCTTACTGTTGGCACTTGTTCTGTATGTTATTTTATATAGAAGACAGAAAGAGGCGGAGGCATCCCTTCTTCCTGGACCATCTGAAGATCAGTATCTACGGATTGGACAAGGTAGATATCCCTACGCTTTATATATGTGTGTGTGTGTGTGGAAGGAATATGAGATATACCTTTAGATATTAAGTATTCTTAACGCTTGATTTGGACTTGTTGGATGATGGTTTCTTGATATTAAGCAACTCAAGTCATTTAAAGTCAAAGATTAGGCTTATTAATGTTATTGGGAAAGTCCCACCTTGGTCTAGAGATTCTGACATAATGCGAAAAACTGTTTCATTCCAAGAACTTAAACTGATAAGTAAAGCTCTATCGTCAGTGAAGTATGATGACTTTTTGATAATATTGTTGAAGCTAAGGAATTTTTTCCTCATAAAAATATTGAGCTATAATTATTATTAACACAAAGTTGAACTGTTTTCTGGATTTAGGTTCAGGAAGTAGCTTGGAGAAGGCTTCAGAATCAGTTGATATTACTTCTCCAAGGCTGACAGGAATCACAGTAGACAAGTCAGTAGAGTTCTCATATGAGGAGCTAGCCAAAGCTACCAATGGTTTTTCTATTTCCAATAAGATCGGTCAAGGTGGCTTTGGATCTGTTTACTACGCAGAGCTTCGAAATGAGGTATGTTGATATCTAAATGATGATAATCCCAAAATATTGTGTATAATCAAAGAACAATGGATGACTTTTTGAAGTGGAAGACATCAAATACAATCACTAATTACTTCTTTTATGTCTCCTCTTAATTTTTCTTCTTGTTAAGGAACCTTAGCTGAATTTTTTTCCTTATTAATTTTATGTAGAAAGCTGCAATTAAGAAGATGGATATGCAAGCTTCAAAAGAATTCCTTGCTGAACTCAAGGTTCTGACCCATGTTCACCACTTGAACTTGGTATGTGTTTTGCCCTGCTCTTTAATTTTGCTAGAAATGAATTAATGCAGATTCTACTAAAAAAAACGAAGAATGTTTCAGACATGATGAATGAATCGTGAACCTCATGCCGACCGAATTATTTTCCCAAAATATTATGAATACTCCAAGAATGAGTGATCACCAGTTATTACATTATTTATGAATTATGACGTTAATAGATATAGAAGATGTGGATATGATGAGTAATTTACTTATACATCAGGCTTAGATATTATGTCCATGACATTTTCATCCCATTCCTGGTGTGTAGTATTGTTACTCTCAATCACAAGCCACAACTGTATCCTCTATTTTTGTGCAGGTACGCTTAATAGGCTATTGTGTTGAGAGCTCTTTGTTTTTGGTTTATGAGTACATTGAGAATGGAAATTTAGGCCAACATTTACGTGGGTCAGGTAAAAATATCGAGCAGACTATCATTTGATTGTTCATATTCCGTCATGATTTCGACTTGAAGACTCATTTTAATGTTCTGTCACTTTCAGGAAGAGAACCACTATCATGGTCAAATAGAGTTCAAATTGCCCTGGATGCAGCAAGAGGACTCGAGTACATCCACGAGCATACAGTTCCTGTCTACATTCATAGGGACATTAAATCAGCAAACATTTTGATTGATAAGAACTTTCGTGCAAAGGTTTGCTAATGTTTCTCCTTATTCTTGATCTAAGAATTAGAAACATGAATATATACAGGATATGTTCACTGACACACTTTAGTTATATCTGTTACAAAGTGCCGATTTTTGAAGTCTCCATGTTATTCTTCATAGATTTTGATTAATAAAAGATTGAATTTTGAGTCTAACTATTTTTTTGCAGGTTGCTGATTTTGGTCTGACGAGACTTACTGAATATGGAAGTTCTTCACTTCATACACGACTTGTGGGTACATTTGGCTATATGCCACCAGAGTAAGATTCTTCTTTTTTTCTTACCCTTTTCATAATTTGGTCTATTGAGTTGCACTTGATTTTCATTTCTTTTCTTTCTTTCTTAGTTATTTCTGTTATGCACGCAAAAAGATTGTTTAACTGCAGAATTGGTGTGCAGATATGCGCAATACGGTGACGTTTCGTCCAAAGTAGATGTATACGCTTTTGGAGTAGTTCTATATGAACTCATGTCTGCCAAAGAGGCTATTGTAAAGACAAACGAGCCTGGGAACGAATCAATAGGACTAGTTGCCTTGGTTGTTTTCCTTTGTTCTTTCTTATTAGTTAACTCACTATTGCTCTCAAACCGGTTATTATATTTTTCGGTTGTTTGTTTCTAATTATTTCCTGCCTGGTTGGTGAAATATTGCAGTTTGAAGAGGTTTTGACGCAGCCAAACGAGGAAGAACAGCTTCGAAAACTTGTTGATCCTAGGCTTGGAGCTAGCTACCCTTTTGAATCAGTATATAAGGTGATACTGCTGGCCTGTTGCCTTCTTGGTAGGGGGGCAATGTTGTCACTTTACAAAACACTAGTCAAGGGAGAGAAGTGCACCAGAGAAGAGATAAAGAAGGATCAGGTGACACACTACGTGGCTTCAATAGGATCTTTTACACTTCTTTGGCTGCCGCCACTTGAAAGTTGAATGCCACGTCAAATGCCACTTGGCATGCCACCTACTCTTTCCGTGTATCTCCCTCCGGAGTAACTCTTTTCACTTAGCTGCTAGTGTCTTGTAAAGTGACAACATTACCCTTAGATTCCTTTTCCTTCTTTCATCAGCGCTGATCAATATATTCACCTAGTTAAAGTGATGGTTGTGCATTGAAATGCAGATGGGGCAACTGGCGAAAGCATGCACACATGAGAATGCTCAGCTAAGGCCAAGCATGAGATCAATAGTGGTTGCACTGATGACACTCTGTTCTTCCACAGAGGACTGGGATGTTGGCTCCTTCTATGAAACCCAAGCTATGATGCATCTCATCCCCGGAAGGTAGCAGCTTCAATCGTCTACACACACACACTCATCAAGATGCAAATATATATACATTATATATGTAAGCGTTTTAATGGCTTCCTCAAAGTTCCAATATTTTATTAGCAATGATACTCTGCTGCCATATATGTGAGTAGTCATCATGTTAACAAACACTGAACTTATATATATATATAGGTAATTTCTTGATGATGATAGCGTCTGAAATTTTCAATTATAGTATGACTCTATCGTCTCTGAATTTGTAAATAAATAAGTGCTGCTGCCTTTTATATATATATATATATATATTTTTAAGTTTTCCTTATTCAGTTGCATTTATTAGTTCTGTTGTCTCCCTTACACTTTTCGGCTTCTTCTATTTATTGTAGTCATTCGAAACTTATGCTTGATTTCATGATGCATCGCAATATTAAAAATATTATGTATTTTAGGTCCCTTTTCATTTATGTATTCTTTTTCAAAATCTAATTTTTATCTAAAATAATCGCTCGCCATACAGAAACTTCTATGCTAAGATGTAGAGGAAATAAAAGTAGCCTGAACGTAAGCAAATCTATCAGTGGGTATTTGAACATTGCCATGCACAAATAGTTAAGTTATGAAGGTTGAACATGTTCTGCTAGATTCAATCCCATTACTATGCACAAATATTATTCATGTTGGGCCCAGAATGAAGTGGGCTGGGGAGGCAAAAAAAAAAAAGAAGTGGGCAAGAATCCAACAAGGAAAAACAAATAAATGTGGAGCAAGAACGAGCCCAAATGGGATCTGAGAATTAAACTCAGTCATAAGCCTAACCCATGAGCTCTTCTTGAGAAAAGTATATAGCCAACAATTGGCGTAAAATCATAAATAGTGCAACTCATTTTTGGAAATGTTGTGTAATGTAAATAAAAATATTTCTAATTTTAATCTCACGTAAGGTCGCATTCCTGTTTAATTTATACCAGGAAAAAATAATTATGGTATTATTCAGCATGAACACATTAGTTTCTACTAATTTTTGAGGCTGCCATCAAGTGATCTCACCTATATAGATATTGATTTTTTGTGTGTTGTAGACGTCGTCAATAAATTCATTAGGGAAGAGGTCAAAATCACTTGGCACCATCATGGAAATTGAGATTGGCTCCTCACAGCTCCTTTTTTTTTTCCCAAAAAAATGTATAGTTGATGATCATTCAATTCCTTGTCTGAAACATAATACGAGTGTATAGAGTATCTAATTAGCCACTTTCTCTGTTTACCTTTACTTTGACTGTTAATCCAAGTTTCACGCTAGCTGTTCTGTTTCTGGTCAAACTTCAACATGAATTGGTACGTAGATTATTTAACTTGAGTTATTGGTATTTAATATATATATATATATATAATTATGTATCCGTGGAAGAGGTTGAAAGAGAGAGAATTATAAATCTAAAAGATAAAATAAACCACTGTGTTAGCTGTAACATTTAGAATGCAAGGAGTAAACTTTCATTATTTCATACCATTAGAGTGCAAGAGCCAAAGCCAATCAGCAACGGGTGACACGTAAATACCACGAGTTAAGAGGCAAAGGACAAAGGTTTGGTGAAGACAAGACATGTAAAATACTAAGGGTATGTTTTGGAATAGCATTTTTAAGTGATTTTACGCAATCCGAGGTAAGTATGTGAGAGAAGTTTTATCTCGACCTACGTAAAAGTGGTTTTTAAGTGATTGCCTTACGTAAAAGTGCATGTTTGGAAAACATGCAAAACCTTAGTTTTAAAAAAACTAAGGTTTTGAAAAAGCTGTTGATGAACATATCTTGAAAATACAGAATAGCTTATGGACTTAAAACCATGGTTTCAGAAGTGACAGACAAATAAACTCAGATTCTCTAAAATAGTTTTTAACTCTCAAAACATGATTTGGGGGTGGAAATCATGGTTTTCCAAAAGCTATTCTTTTCAACTTTTTCATTAGTTATTATCCAAAATCTATTATCTAAAAATAACTTTTACGCAAATCAAGACAGAAGCTATTTTCCAAAAGCTAATTCAAACATGCTCTAATATAGATAGAGCACGGCTCATTTTTGAAGAAAAGAGAATGGAATATTGCTGAGAACTGATGGCATTAATGGGAAAGACGAGAGAAAATAAGGAATTGATGAAACCTTCAAACTAAACACGAGAAATACTTACATACTTCCGGAGTGCCACGTCATTCATGCTCTGCCTAATGGAAATGTTCCAAGTGTCATCTATTATGATCCCATATCCCATAAATTTCTCCTAATTATTTTCATTTTTCCATAACCCATTACAATAGATATTTATTATGGAAAAAAATGAATAATTAAAAGAAATTTATGGGATATGAGATCCATAATATAGGACACTTGGAATATTCTTATTGGACAGAGCATGGATGATGTGGCACTCCGGGAGTATGTAAGTATTTCTCGCTAAACACCCAGAAAAACCGCCATCGACGTCCACGTGTCTCACTCCCACGCCCTCTACGCTTCTCTCACGCGGATTCCTCATAGGCCGTAGAGATAGAGCACCTCTTGCTTGCTTTCGCTGTCGCCAGCTCATTCTCCTGACGTGGACCCCTTACCCATACCTCATTCGCCCGTGGCCCCCACGCTCTCTGATTTCGCGCGTAACTCCTTCCAGCGCCACACGCATCGTACTTGTCCCTTGCAATCCCACAAGCCAACGAAAAAAGTAACCGTTGATACCCACTTGGCACCTTGCCGACGCAGAAATGTGTGCTTCTGACTTTTACAATCACGAGGATTCTGTCTAATCCTACGTTCATTATCATTATTATTATTAAGTGCCTCAAATAATACTCCTGTTTTATGAATCTCTAAGAGACGTTCACAATGCATTTTAATGTTAACTAGAATATCAATTTATAAATTAAATAACTTAATTTTTGTTGACGAAATCAGATGCAGGCTTATAAGCAAAATGGAGAGTAACAGTAATCACACAGTTCACCAGCTGCAACAACCAACTTTGCCACTCTCTTTCTTCTACTATTCCAAAAACCATCAAATACCTGAGAGTTCATATGGTTTTTGTTCTTTGGTTTGTTTGTTTCCTGCTTTAATGTGTCTGTAAGAGTGTGTTGTGCGTGTGTCCTACGTTGCAGTCACTTGATGACAACGTAGAAGTCGAATCATCTTCTTGCTTCGTTCTTCTGGCTTTGAAGATATATATAATACAAACTATGCATGCTTAATATAACTTCATTGAACTTTTCATCTTCTGATCTGGATTTGTTTCCCCTGCCGACTTGTGAGCGACAAGCACAAAGTACGATCCTCTTTTTTATCCTTTCCTTTATCACACACTTTTTTTCTTTTCCTTTCACACGATCTTTTGCTTGTCTGTTGATCTGCTACGATTCT
>QFDD01010793.1:0-10750 GCA_006871305.1 Vachellia collinsii
TCAGGCAGGAAGGCATCGGAGGGCAAGCTGTTGACAGCATGGTGGAAATCGCGTACATGGAAGTTTCCTCCGGGATTATAGGCGATCTTCAGCTGCGTTACACGAAGATTCACTCTCTCGCTCATAGGATCGCAGCAACCATGTATTGTGTACATAAAAGAAAACAATAATAACTTGTAATACCTCATCAGAAGCAGATAATCGGTTTTTAAAGACGTAGCACAGACCGATCTTATCTAAGGGAGAGTTCGATCTCCGACGAGGCAATGAGGAAGTATTTGAAACGGCGTAGAAGTTAGCAAGTTGAAGCAGCGACTGAGAAATGAAATCCAATCCATCATAAGCAATCAATTAAAGTATATGATTATAATCCATTGATTTTGTTCGAAAAATAGATTTTATGAGATGCTTGAGCACTGAAGCAGAAAAGGAGTTTGAGATGCAGAGGCTGGGAGAGCGGTTTCTTTTGTAATACCTGCTTTATATCTCTAAGCAAGGGAGGTGCCAAGCTCCGCAGGTCCAGAATGAAGCACACCTGCACCATTTTGTTTCTTCTAAGATATCTCCGTCTCTCGAGTTTGGCGCGAAAAGTGCGCAACTGTTTGCGCCAGAGTTCAAAACTTCAAATGGAAATGCCGTCGGCATTCGTCACTCCCTTGTAAAGGGACCCAGGTCGTGACCCTGCTCCTCCGTTTTTTCTTTAAAAAAAAGGTAAATAAATAAAAGATTATTAGTGATATTTATTATGTCCGTATACTGCTTAATGTTTAATTGTTTAACTAATTTAATAATATTGATTTAAAAATGAAGATTAAAAATTATATTTTTCGTTTTAAATTAATTTTAGTTTAATTTTCTTTATTCTTTGTTTTCTCTTCATATCAAACATAGGTTTGAGAATTTTAGGATAAGTATGTTTACATTTTATGAGATAAAACTTATTTGGTGCACAAAATCATTTGAAAGAAGTTGATCCAAGCGATCACAATATTAAAGAGATCTTTTTATTAAGTCTCACATATATTTATTATAATGTGTTATGAAAAGAGATAAAAATAATCAAAATAAATTTATATAATATGTAATTCATAAAAAAGAATAATTAGAATATTTTTATTAAAAAATATATATAGATGATGTGACATTTTGGGAGTAAATATTTATTGACAATACAGTGTAAAATCCTGTCATATGTTAGTGAAATCTTTGCCAAAATTATTTAAAAAAACAGATAATAATTTTGAAAGGTTTTTGGTTTTTCATCAAAACTTGTTTGGGGAGGATTAGAAGCTTCACAGAAATTTCCAAACAGAACAGAGAAGAAGAAAAAAGAAACTAGTGTCAGGGCTCATGCTTTGGGTAAACCAGTATCATAATTTTCTTTCTCCTCATCCTCATCCTCATCTCCATATGCATGGTTTCTCAGGAAGTTTAGCATGATGCTGTCTATTGGAAAATGATACTAGTGATTGCAACAGCACTCCTAATATTAGCATCTCCCTCAAGCTGTCCCTTCCCTCCATAACCAGCACCTCCCTCAAGCTCTCTCTTTCCATTTTCAGTGCTTCTCCCCCCTTTATCTCTTGCTTCTCTGTCCTTCTTCCCTTTGCCTTCTTACTCGAACCCATAAATGTCCTTGTCAGTATTCGCTGTAAATCCAAGAGCTCTGAGCCCAAAATCCCTTCCTCCTCAAACGTCTTGGCCACAACGACCTTCAGTGCAATAATCTACAATGATCCCATTTCCCTCTGTCGCACAATCAAGCTCTTCCTCTTCACTAACCGTTTCAGTTTTTTAAAGACCAAAGCACTATGCCAATGCCCAAAATCAGTTTTTAAAAAGAACTGGAAAAATATTCTAGCGAAGAAGCCACCCCATAATCTTGCTGGGCGAGTTCAAAAATATTGGAACAATCCGTATGTTCCGTGAGTTGAAAAAACATTTTAACGAACATAGAAGAGGTAAAAAAACCACATCTTCGTCCAGCGACTCGTTCTTCTTCCTTGGCAAGTTCTTATTTCCTTCGACGACGAGTTCTTCCTCTTCTTCCTCAGTGATATTCTTCTTCCTTGAATGGGATGAGAGAGAAGCAGAAAAGCCACGGAGAGTGAATGAGGGAGAAAGTGAGGAAGAGATGATAAGGCGCAATGACGAGGTGGAGAGTAGAGATTAGAGAATGCATGTAGCAGTCATGTAAGCCTCTGCTGGTTAAAATTAGCTGTCAATGTGAGTCAGGGTTAAAAAAGGTAACACAACTTCTAACTTGAGACACTTTTTTTTTTTTTGAGTGAAAGGGAAATATATTAACAAGAGAAAAGAACAAAACACGATCTACTAAACCTATGATGTAATAGTTCTAAGCATATCAGAGGCATTAGCGTTATGGGTTACAATATTACAAACAGCAAAAATAATGTGCTCAGGAGTGGAAGTTTCATTCATGAAAATACTTTTGTTCCTATTATCCCATAATTTTCAAGCTAGCGTGCCAATTCTAATTTGAGACTTTGTAGGATGATATTGCTTGGATATTATTGTTTCTGAATGGTAATTTTAAGGGTAAATTTGTACTTTAACCTTAAATATGATCTATTATTTTTAAGTATAAGGATTGGTATTCATAATTTGTATATTCATCTGCTTTATATTTGATTGATAATTCTATTTACAAACAGAACAACACGTAAAAGAGAAGTATTCCAACCTAAGCTAGAAAAGCTGAATCAGCATTGAAGAATACATGGCAAGAAAATTAAAGGCTACAGTTTTCTTTAATTAATAGAAACATAAACCAAATATTACATTTACGTACACTTGAACAATTATATACATCATTATGGAGGAGCCCAAAAGGACCCTTTGGGTCGCCGGACGGAGACGCAGTACAAAAATCAACTTGAAAGAGCACAGACTAATTAGCAGCAAAAGGACCTTGTACTACGCCGTGATACACGAGAACATTCTTCTATGGCTGCTAAACCGGACAAGAGGCTTCGGAGCAGCACCGGCTGTCTGCCTCTGAGAAGAAGAGGGCCGGCCGGAAGTGAACTCTCCGACGGAATTGTGCCGCCGGTGACGATGATCCTTGCTGCCGTCTGCATAAAGTTCAGTTACCGTCTGGGTTGAATCCGGCGTCTCAAACTGATAGAAATGGCTCTGAGAGCTGCGAGGATAGATCTCAGCCATATTTATGAGAGGAGAAGATGCTGATCGGAGACGTTGGTACTCCCGGCGAGTTCGACCTTTCTTCACTGCTCTGTAAACTAAAGGCAGAAGACCCTCCATTTTTGTGTCGCCGATAAATTTATGCTATCAGATATTTTGTGGAAGAAGGAAATGGGGCTGGTATCTATGTAACAAGCAGCACCATCTTATAATTGCTGATTATTACAGTGTTAGGTAAGGTGGCCCTTCATATTTTAAAAAAAAAATGGATAACGATATATATTGGAAAATAAATTACGTATCTACATGTAATAATATGCAAAATTTTTATATATATATATAAAAGGTTGTAAGAAGTACTATATACAACCCATCAATAATCCTTTTTTTTATACTGTGTGTGCATGGTATAAGCTCGTGATTTAATAAAATTATTTTTAAAATAAAAATTAAAATATTTTTTTAAATTCAAAATTAAAGATAATCCAGGTGAAGTGTACATAGAATTAATTTAGATTTAAATTTTTTATGATTTAGAAATTTGGATTTTTTTGGAAAAACATAAGTACATAAGTTTATCCTGTCGTTTTTGTTTTTTAAATTGGGAAAGGAAGGAACTCGGAAGAGGAGGAATGTGACACGGCAACGTGGTGGTTGACTTTGACGGCCAGGTCTGTGACCTAGTGATGACGCGCCAATTATTTTAATTATATACCGTGTACCAAACCTGCCAGTTCTTCTTGAAAGGAAGCTGTGATGCTGACTCGGATGCTTGATAGAATTTTGACTCTTCTTGGCGTGCCGGAATCTCCATTAATGCATTAATTAATCATATTTTTGCTTCCAAAATTAAGGAAAAAAGGGGTAGCTTTATTCATTTATCAACACCACGCTACACATAACTTCTTAATACTTAGATGGAGCAACTTAAAAGCCACGGCTATTTAAGACAGCTGATTAATTATTTAATAAGGTTAACTAAGTTAATTAACTGATATATTTATCATTTTTTTAAATTGATTTTTATAACTTAAAAAATGATATATAATTCAATAATATGTACACATAAAAATTTTAAAATATATATTACAATTAAGTGATAAATTTAATTTTTTTAATCTTCCAAAAAAATAAACTAATTTGTACATTAAATATCAAGAGTATATTATCACGTTTTTCCCCCCAAACGACCTAAATTTACTTTTCCTCAGCAACATTTTGTTTAGGCGCGCTGAGCACCTAAAGGGTGATGCAATATCATGCTCTTGTATTAAATGTTTGTTAATATGATCCTTAGTTGAGTAAAAATGTTACAGTAAAAAATTATGAATGAGTACCCGAAACCCATCAATAATGACCAATTCAATAATGACTAATTCTCAAATTATAAACAAATACTAAGATATCGATGTTTTTTTTATTCATGTAAAAATATGAAATCACTATTTTTGAACCCATCACTTTGACTAACTATCGATCGGGTAATAATCGGATCACCATTGCCAGCAAGAATATCGGCAGGTAATTAAGAAATTATTAATTATAAAAGATCAAAACAATTTCACAACTAGTGCAAAAAAAAAAAAACTTTCGCTTTTAAATCACAGATAGAATAATTTAGTTGTAATTTTCTAAGTGATTTGCAAATCTCAAAAGTTGACTTGTAATCAGTTTAATTGTTTGCAATATTGAAAGTGTTAATATTTTAATAAGATGTTATTAAATAAAGTATACTATTTTTAAGTTATCTATTGGTGCCGTTGCCAACAATGGTGGTCTAATAGCCACGGATAGCCGTTGTCATTTATTTATAATTTATTAATTTTGAAGACTTATTAGGATTAATTGTGTTATAGAGTATTTTTTTTTGCAATTTTTTGGATCATATTTATAATTTTATCAGTAATTCACCCACGTTTAAATGGAGAGGCGACATTTCAAATACACGTGAGATGACATTACGCCCCCACTAATTTTAGGATGCCCAATAAGCTTAAAAAAATTAACTGTAAAATTGAAATTTAACCCATTGTAAAATTAACAATAATCCAAGTCTTCTGTCACACTAATACATAATTTTGAAGTTTTTTAATGTGTTAATCCCAATTGGCACACTATATACATAAAACTCAATACCTAATAACAAAAATAGGATAAGCAAGTCGTCATCTAGAAGCGATCGATGGGCAAATGACAAATTGAGGATATGTAGAGATAAGGTTAGAAACAAACAAACAAACAAAAAAAACTAAGTGTTAATTATTATACCATTTCCCAAACCAAACAAGCCGCCTCAGACACTAAACCAGGAGCTGGGATCCACTATGTGCCGAATAGATTATATATTCGACGATGGCGGCATCAACACGCTCCTGCATATACAGTTAATCTTTTTTTTTTTTTGGATAAAAACAGTTAATCTTTAATACAATATAAAAGTTTGTTGACCCGACCTTTTTAAATGTTAAAAAAATTAATTAACTGATATATTTCTCAATTTGTTATAAATTAATTTACTTGATTTATAAACAGATATATAATCTGATAATTGTTATAATATACACAAGTATTTCACAAGATTTATTATAATTACGTAATTTTTTTAATTTTCTCAGAAAAAATTTAACTGGATGAGCGATAATTATATTAAGGATATGGACGGTACAGTGCAATGTTTTAATAATGGCTTCATTCTCTATGGGCGGTGGTAAGGTAATTAATTATTAATCAATAACGAATGATCATTTAGTATATAACAATCAAGTGGCTTTTGATGTGTGGGAGTTCTTAATCACCTGTTCATTTTAGTAATTAATAATTAACCAAACATTTTTTAGACTAGTTAGGACTTTAACTAATTTTTTATTGGTATTTCTAACTTGCTCGGTATGGTGGAATGTTCTTCCCATTCTTACGATTCAGGGTCCAAAACGGCAAAAGCAAAGAGAGAAAGGAGAGTGCTATTTTTATATATATACTAATAATTTGGCTTGGTCTTGGTCATGACCATTTAGAGCTTATTTACCAATCACTTAAAAAGCATTTTTATGTAAATCGAGATAAAATTTCTCTCACATACTTACTCAGAACTGCGTAAAATCACTTAAAAAAACTATTCCTAAACATACCCTTAAATACTTTATCTGATACTAAGGAATATTCGAATATGATCCTAGAATTATTTGTTTTTCTGAATGGCAATAATTAAATATTGAATCAATTATGTGTGTATCAGCAATATGTCCAAAAAAATTATATTCATACTTCTAGTAATATATTATTAGATTAGAAGTATGAATATCTATCAGAATTATTCTTCAGAAGTTACAATACTCACAGCTGAGCCATGCAGCCAATATCTCAACTATATCTGGATACATTCTCAGAAATAACTGATTGAAAAAAAAAAAAAGTATCGATAATTAACTCCATTCTTGGGAATAAATAGCTCCATGGGCTTTTCTGAACAACATGGAAGAAAAGAAAATTTACGAAGAATGCTCTACGTGAAATGAATTGATGCAAATTGAATCTAGTAAAAATGATTAATTGATTGTAATACAATTACTTGACTTCTTCTAATAGAATTCCCTCTCGTAAAAAGAAATTTAACAAGAACACTCTGTCCTTAAATGAATTTTTGCATTCAACAGGGCTTTGTTCAGATCAAGGGTTTAAGATTTCAATCAAGATAATCACATTTGGTATGGCACTGAGGCCTGCTACCATAAGAATTTGTGATGGATTTTTTGAAAGTGATTTTAATTAAGTATGCAAGTTACCCCGCTCATGAAGCGAAGAATCAAACTGAAATCGTTGACTGAAGTTCGAGTATGTTTTGAAGGGTCAAACGAGAGAACCAATGGGGTAACAAATTCCTGATTTCTAATCCTCAGAGCTTCGTCTGAGAAACCAATCGAACGAGCAAGAAGCCATGGGGCGAGACAAGTGTCCTGCTCCTCCACTTGCCGCCACACCCACCTTCCAGTTCGCTGTTGCTTTACTATGCTGCCATGTTCTTCTGTATTCTGACGCCTCCTTCTGCCGTCCCCACCTGCCACCTCATCATCTACTGACCAACTCGATCGCCACAACCATGGTAGTAGTGCTGTTATTTCTGTTTTCCTCTTTTAATACGAATCCGATCGATTTGTTTTATTCTCTACCTGCATTTCTGTTTAATGTTTCTGATTTCCGTCAAATTGGAGTTAGTTATAGTTGCCTAAAAACTAAGCTTAATGCCCTGAAATGGGGTTTGTTTTTGGAATTAGTCTCCTTTTCTTTTCCTCCATGCGGTCCTGACAAAATGAGCCACAAATGAGAAACTTTCAAAGAATATGGAAAATGTTCTGTGAGATAGTTCAGGTTAGTCCCATTTCGTTTCTGTTATTCAAAAGATTCTGTACTGAATAGTAATACAATGGATTCTGAATTTTTTATCCAACATTAGCCTTAATGATGCTTTTACTTAAAGTACTCTTACAAATCAGCTTTAACATGGAAATAGTAGTGCCGTAAGTTCTCATATCGAAGTTATGAATTCTAATCTAGTACTCGTATGGATTACATATATTTTGATACTATTTCCTCGTGGAATCAATCAGGATCATAAGAACAAATGCCAAAGTAGAGGGAAGAGCGTCGATGTTTCATGCCTCAGACATTCATTAGGTTTACTCGATGCCAGCTTCTTCAATGATGAACAGGTCATGTCGGTTTACTTGTGCATTTGAATTTTCTGTGTTGCTTGGATATGAGGACTGAACGTGAAGTTTGAATAATTCATGTTGACATTAGATTGTAGAGATTAATGAGGGTGTACGTGAGCTCAATATCCCAATTATACAAGCAAATCGGAAACTTGTGGCTTCTGAAAATGGAGGCCTCCATTACCCACCTGCTTTGGTTTTCAATCCTGACTGGGGCTATCCATCGACGAATAAAACATTTAACTATCATTCTGTTTCTGGGACTCGGAGACCAGAATCTGATGAAGACATTGCCTTCATGAGTGTATGTGATTCATCCCCGCTAGTATACTGATTTGAATTTGGTCCATGTGGTGTTATTTTGATTAATGACTTGTACTTCTTTCGTGTTTTTAAACTAGATTCTTGAATTAGCTGAACTCATTAGAACAAAACAAATCACTTCTCAGGAGCTTACACAGATTTTCCTTCGGAGGCTAAAAGAGTAGTTCTGAGAACACTGACATCTTGGAATTTCTTTTGTGGGTGACTGTGTGTGTGTGTGTGTTTTTTCTGACTTAACGAAGTGATCTGAAATTTACACCAGGTTCAATCCTGTTCTTGAATCTGTGATCACTTATACTGAAGAGCTGGCTCACAAGCAAGCCAAACAAGCTGATGAGTTGCTTGCCAAAGGAATCTATCTTGGTAGACATCCTTTTCTATCGAGTGAATGTTCAAAGCGATTCAATTTTCTTCCTTCCTTTCTTTTCTATATGCAACTCCACAAAGTTTAGCAATATAATGTGATGATTACTCCACTATTCTGTCTTGCATCTTATATTTGAGTAATTATGGCCACGGGGTAGAAAAGAATGCACAAGTTAGTTGACCTCAAAATGGTCCTTGCTCTGTTAGAGGCAGACCTATGGCAGAAAATTGAGCCTATAAAGCCTAGGAAGTCGGCATTTGAATTATTTTTCATTGCATTTGTACTGATTTTCAGTGTTTTTTATATAAAATGATATTGGGTTTCCTGGTAGGTCCTCTTCATGGAATCCCATATGGATTGAAGGATATAATATCGGTGCCTGGTTATAAAACTACATGGGGTTCAAAAACTTTCATAGATCAAGTTATTGACCAGGAAGCTTGGGTCTACAAGAGGTATTGATTGCAAAACATAAATGTGCAGCCACTACTGCATCTTTAAAAAAAAAACAAGTTGCTGACTTTGTTCATTTAGGCTAAAGGCTGCTGGAGCTGTTCTTGTTGCAAAGCTTGTTACTGGATCTTTGGCATATGATGATATCTGGTTTGGTGGAAGAACTAGAAATCCATGGAATATTGAAGAGTTCTCTACTGGGTCATCTGCCGGACCTGCTGCCAGCACCTCAGCTGGTATTCCTAGAAAGTTTTACTCAATCCTTGGAATATGGTCCATCAATTACTGGTTAAGGAGCTTTTTCCTATTGCTTGTGTTTCCAGCAAGGTGACTTTTCTTTATTGTATTACAGGTATGGTTCCATTTGCCATTGGTTCGGAAACAGCTGGCTCCATCACTTATCCTGCTGCTCGTTGTGGTGTGACAGCATTGCGGCCGACTTTTGGTACAGTTGGTCGAAGCGGTGTAATGAGCATATCAGAAAGCCTGGTAATAACCCACATTATCCTGTTCTCGTGTGATTAGATGTGGTAAATTTTGGACCTTACTAGTAATATTTAATTCTTGTAGGATAAGTTAGGCCCTTTCTGCAGAAGTGCAACTGATTGTGCTATAGTCCTGGATACTATCCGGGGAAAGGATCCGGATGATACCTCTTCAAGAGAGATCCACATTGATGATCCTTTCTCAGTTGACATTACCAACCTGACAGTTGGATATCTTGATGATGCTGAAATGGAGGTTAGTTCAGGTTCATTTTATATGGCCAGGTCTCATGATTGAAGATAGGGTTTAGTATCAGAAATTCTTATGCATAACATTTTGTCAGTATAACATGTAAGCTGAACATATACTTCTGGGATAAAAATTATAGGTTGTTAATGTTCTTGCATCAAAGGGTGTGAAAATGGTACCTTTTCAACTGAATTACACAGTTGAATCTGTTCAAGGTATACTAAATTTCACAATGGATGTTGATATGCTGGCACACTTGGATGAGTGGCAACGATCGGGCCAAGATAATGTGTATGAAGCTCAAGATCAGTGGCCTACTGAACTACGCCGTGCACGTTTAATCCCAGCCGTGGATTACATACAGGTTTGGTTTCCTACCACAGGAGCTTTATTAGTTTTAGATTTTCTGCATGGTAACTAATGTTTGTTCTTGCATATTACTCCTTCCATCCCTATTTGTAAGGTCCTCTTTTTTGAAATGATCGATGCATTTTTACCAATGCTGCCCCTAATGAATTACCCCAAAACATATTTTGAAAAAAAAAATTATTTCCTACATATTTATTACTACTAACTAATTTTAATTACTTTCTTAAACAATGCAATTTGATTAATATGATCTTATAAATAGGGGTGGAGGGAATATTAAAATTACTCCTCGGTGAGGAAAAATGGCAGAATCTTGAATCACTTGAAATATTGGATCTAATGGCACTATGAAAGAATCAAAGTACGTAACCCTTTGGATTCTTCAATTCATGTTCTTTACCCTTCTTTCCTAACAGCTATAATCCTGGAATGCTATATTTCTCCCATATAAGCATGAGTCGTTTGGCGTTGTATTTTTTTCCCCAGCTATATCTATCTCGCTACGTAGTTTCACATTTTATTCTTTGCAGGCACAAAGAGCAAGGGGGAAGCTAATAAAAGAGGTAAGAGAGAGTTTCACTGTTGACGCCTTCATCGGCAATGTGACTGACTGGGAGAAAGTTTGCCT
>QFDD01010794.1:0-11156 GCA_006871305.1 Vachellia collinsii
GAATAGTTACCCTACTAAGCATTGCTTAATTCAGTAGGGAGAGTTAATTAAATCTAGACCATCTAAATTAGATTTAAGCAATCTAAATAATTTAGACGGTCTATATCTAATTTTTTAAAAGTCTATATTTTTTTTAAGAAAAGTTATTCTAATGGATTTAAAATCTAAAATACAAACAATCTTTTAACTATTAATTTTCAAAAAGTAATTTTTTATTTAAAAAAACACCATTTTTAAAAAAATCAAATCTATGCTGTCTAAATCAAATCTGATCAGCTCTATTAACTAAGCATTTAATGCTTCCATGGTAACTAAGTTCATAACTTGCAAGGGAGGAAAGGGGGAAAAGAAAACTGAGGCGGGTATAGAAATGAGTGAAGCTTGGAGATGTAGAATGTATGTCATGAGTTCAAGACCACTCTGTCTGAACAAGTTATTGTAAAAAAAAAATCACGTCAAAAAAAAAAAAATCCCAGTCTATTAGTATGAAAATGGGCATGGGAGTGACATTGGCTCCGTTTGGGTAAGCCCGTAAGCGTTTGAAGGAGGTAAAATGACTTCCAACAATCAGAATGATTGATGGAGCAAGATCATGTGCTTGGTTAAGTTTTTTGCCTAAATAACTTTCTCATTCCAACTAAAAGCTCCGTCCAGCCTCTCCTTTCATATTTTGGAGTGAAATAACTGCTCCATGTTACTGTTTATCGTTATATTACAAGAGAGATGATATGGTGTGATGAAAGAAATAATATATATTTTAGTAGTTTAAATCTTCAACAAGAAAGGGGATATTGAATCAATGTTGAAGTTATTTTTCAATTTCAAATTTATTCACTTTCCTTTTAAAATTTAAAAAAGAGACAATTTGTAAATGCGCTGTATTTCGTTTGTCATGCCCATCTTTTTACCTAAATATTATTAAACAAATATAAAAAAAAATTTAATAATTTTTTTAAATAATTATTTAAAAAAATTATTAAAAATTATTTATTTTTCGTTTTTTTAATATTTTTTATTAAAACATTGTTTAAAAAAATGTGGAACTCGTCCACTTGATGGACGAGTTCCACAGAAAATTTTTTAAAAAAAATAAAAAATGCAAACTCGCCCACTGTGTGGGCGAGTTTAGTTTTTAAAAAAAAAATAAAAAATTTAAACTCGCCCACTACGTAGGCGAGTTTAGTTGAAATCCGATCTCGCTCTCCCCCTGTGCGAGTTTAAATGCAGCATTTGGGTAAATAATCCGCACAGTGTAGCATTTCGGTAAATTTTTTTACTGTTTAACGCGTACGAAGAAAAAACCCCCCTAATACAGTTACACTTTTTATTTTTTTTCCTGACACAATATATATAATATGAATATGTATTATTTAATGAGATTTATGTTCCCTTAAATCATTTTTCATCAAAACTTACTTTTCAAATATTTATCTAAATATAAATCACATTACATCTCCTAACTTCTACCCAATATATATCATTAAATATCGTTTAAATTAAGTGTGGAGGGCCTACTTTTTGTTACTTTATTATATATCTATTAATATTATTGATACCTATAAAATTTAAAGCCTAAGACACAACTGAATCATCTCTAACCTCTTATAATCACTTTTACGTAAATCGAGATAAAACTCTTTTCATATATTTACTTTAAATTGTGTAAAATCACTTTTCAGAAGCTAATTCAATATGTCTTAGCCGGTGGGAAGCAATTCACAACTATAAATGTCAGCTTGAACTTTTAGTTCAATTCATCTCTTTACCTGTACATGTGTACAAATGTAAATGTATGTCTAACTCTTCAACAACGCTTTTAAAAAGATTAATGAAGTTAATTAACTAATGTATTACATTTTTTTTAAATTAATTTATTTGATTTATAAATTGATATATAATTTAATAGCACACATAAAATTTTATAATATATGTTGTAATAAAATAATTCATTTAAATGTTTTTTATATTTTTAAAAAATTAGCTGACCCCAGTATTAATTAGCAGTTGTAGTATATAATAAGTTTGAAGGGGCATGTTCGTGGAAAATAGAAGTGTCATTATTAGTAATGTATTTTAAAAGTGCAGTTTCGATGGCAAAAAGAAAAAAGAGGTCCAATATTTTCAAAACGAATAACTTTATCTGAGCAGCTTGTGCAGCCCTCCCACCGCCATTAGTCTGGAAGCTTTATTTTCTTCACCCATTGACCCATTCAACCCTCCCATTCTTTTTGGTTCAAAAAGGAGCAGTCGATTTATTTAATTCAACGGTAAATTAATCAATTCAGGCATAATAATAATTATGGTCTAAACATCAGATCCTGTGAAATTTCACTTTAGAAAAAAGGCCACAGAATCTTGAAGCCGAAACAAGCCCCTAGCTTTTCACCCTTCGCAACAACACTACAGGGATGGTATTTATCCCTTTCTTATTTCAAACTGTAAAAAGCACATTATCATTCAAACACACGCTACACTTCCATCTTAGCTACGAGCCTAACAAATGTCCCATGATCGACAAGCTTTCTTTTCTTTCTTTCTTTTTACTAGCCATATATATTATTCTTTTATTAAATGCAATCCAGATCGAGAGCTACTTTTCAGATATTAAATGCAGCTACCTTTTTTAACGGAAATTCAAACATTGGTTAACTAGACTGCATAAAACTAACCATTTCTATTAGACCTAACTCTCTTTCGGTTGTGATTGAAGAGTTTTCAAATATTCACTCTTTTACTAAGACTCTGTTTTTGGTACCAATCTTTCTTCTTCTTCTTTTTCTGGGCCCTGCCAACAAGGTACCAATCTTTGATAAATAGCGCAGTGATCATAATAGTATAACCTCATTTGAAGTATTTCGTCCTTCTGGGCCCAGTTTAATGAATTGGCATTCACACTATAAGTGGGCCTGCATTTTGGGCCTATTCAATCTGCCTCGTATATAGGCTCCAAAGGCCTCCTCCCCTCATCTCTAATAGTCTAATGGATATGTTGGCAACAAATAAATAAATAAAGTCTAATAGGTATGAGATTTTTTTTTTTTTAATGAAAGGGGATATATTGACTAAACAAAACCCTACATCAGGATAGTAGTCAAGACAGATCAGCTAAGTTTTGCTTGTCAAACTATTAAAATCACTTTCATAAAAATTGAAATAAAACTCTTCTGATATGTTTATCTTGAATTCAGTACAATTATTTTTTAAAAGGTAATCCAAACAAGATAACGAACATTAGCAAAAAAAAATTGAAAAGTATTTGAAGATATGAGATTTCTTGTATTGCGATTCATCCCATCCGCTCCTTCCAAGTTTTCAATAGGTGATTTTTTTTTTATTTGATCCGATTTTATGTTAAATAAAATTAATTGGGATAGGATTAAAATAATAAAATTATATTTATAAATTTAAAGATTAAATGAAAACTTGATATAAATTTACACACTTCAACCTTTTTTATTTGAGTTTTAGGTTTAGCAATCCCACACTTTTGGGAAAAATAGAACTCGGAAGGCTAGCTACACCACAATCATTTGAAATTATACCAGCTTGTATTTTTTCATAAAATATGGCATTTATTAATTATTATACACAAGCGTTACACCTTAATTACTCACACCAAAATAGTGAAATGACAGATTCACGTTCGCCTCTGCTGGCGAGGTAGCTGTACCTTCCCTCTCAGCTCTCACAATCTTACCGGTCAACTAAACACTCCTCAACTCCTAACCTCTCCGGACGGCGGATCAAATCTTTGGGGCCCAAAAAAAAAAAGGCGGACTAAATCTGGTGAACTCTGTTGCTCGTTGAGCTGCGTGAGGCCATGAACTCGAAGGTCATAGCCACTGTGCTTGCCTTCTGCTCCATAATATTTGCGTTCAACTTTAAACTATTTTTCGGGCCTCCTTCAATTCCGGGTTCCAAGGATCTGCTGCACACCTCTCAGATACTTCATGTCACCGGAGCCGTCGGGCCGGAGAGCCTCGTCTTCGATAGCAACGGGGAGGGTCCCTACACGGGCGTCGCCGACGGACGAATTCTCAAGTGGCAAGGAGAGGATCGAGGCTGGACTGATTTTGCCTTCACCAATTCTAATAGGTAATTTGGCTCCTTTTCTTTTGTCCTCCATCTCCGGCGAACTATTTCGTGCTAGCATTACTCGGTTTCAGTGTATAAATCTCTCCACTTCGAAATCATGTTTGATGCTGAGGAATTTTTCCTTTGTTTATTTATGTATGAGCTTTTCAAAGAGAGCAAAGCAACTTGAGAAAAGGATTTATTGGCCAGGCATGGACATCGAACTTAACAAGTAAAAAAAGAATACCAGCACGCAATATTGGTTTTTTTTATTTTTAGAGAATTGGAAAAAGTCTAATTATAAAATCGGATATTTCATATAAATACAATTGAAGGTGTAATTGATCTTTTATATATATATATATGCAATTGAGCAAGTTATATTAGGAATTTTTTTTTTTAAATTTTCATGTGTTTTTTAGGGTATGTTTTTGGGGAAAAAACTATTACTGAAAGTTTTAAAAAATTCGCCCAAGCCAGGCAAGTAAAAAAAAAACAAAAAAAGTAAAATTCTTGCGAGTCTGGAAAGGCGAAAAGGGTACGGACACCCATTAGCAATTTGGTAGAGAGCTCAAAACATCAAAAGCCCACTGATAAAAAAAAAAAACAAACCAGAGAGACTCCAAAAGCCCGACCATTCTTTTTGGGGGGGTACATAGAGCCCTACTGGTTTTAAGACTTCAATCGATAGATGCTTTTGGGGTTTTATTTATTTTATAAGGTCACTCGAAGCGAATCTATAAAACAGGTGAATTGATTTTGTTCAAAAGTTAGAGCACACATTTGAATACATGTTAATAATTTAAGAGGATAGAATATATTATTGCAATATGTTTTGTGACAAAACATGGAAAAAAAAAGGGCATTCGTGTTTAAATGTAACGCATAGTTTTATTGTATTGCTTTGGAAGGACGGAATGTACACGTGCATTTGCACCAGAGTTGGAGCATACTTGTGGGAGGCCACTTGGGCTGAGTTTTGATAAGACAAATGGAGATCTCTACATCGCTGATGCCTACCTCGGCCTTCAAGTCGTGGGTCCTACAGGTGGCTTAGCCACCCCTTTGGTCACACAAGTTGAGGGCCTACCTTTGCGCTTCACCAATAGCATGGACATCAGTGAGGACCAAAATGTCATTTACTTCACTGATTCTAGCACTGTCTTCTACAGAAGGTAACATTCTTTTTCCCATAAACTCACCCATCCCTTCATGCCCCTCTGGTTTCTGCAGTTCCTTACATATATGACACAATGTATAAGGAGATGATGGTTGCTGCTCATGTAAAACTCTGAGGAATATGTGTGTGTTCTCATATAGAAAATCTCATTCCTCTAAACTATCCAGAGCATTTGTCTGCAGTGTTAAAATTTAATTGATTAAGTATATATTATGTTTGTCTTTTGATGTTATATCAAATTAGGTTAATATACAAATTTACTCAAATTTTCTTTAAGAAGTAATGTTGTCCTTTGAAATTTTAAAATGAAACAATTTTATCACATTCTGTTGAAAAACTAATGTTGATCTTTAAAAAATAAAGGTTGACTGTTAATGTTTTGAATGATAAGAGTTAACATTACTTCATTTTAAAATTTTCAAGATAATACTACTGCTCATAAAAAGAAAAATTTACAGGGCAATATCACTCCAAAGGGAAAACTTATTGAGCTTGGTGATTGATGTATGCATTATCTTTTTTTTACTAAGTATATGAATATGGAAACAATCCTCTTTAAGGTACAATCAGTAAATGCATGCAACTCTGCTGGTAATGATTCAAACCCTGGTTGGCTAACTCTGTTCACGATTTAGGTATATATTAGATTTGTCCTCTTTTTTTTTTAATGAAAATAGCTTACTTTAATTTAACTGGGCTCAGATGAATATTATATAGTTTTAGTCATTTCACCAACTGGTTGGTTGAGGTGGGACTTTTTCTTGATATTCTAATGTGGATACAGGGAATTCATGAGTTCAATTCTTAGTGGGGACAAGACTGGTCGGTTAATGAAATATGATAAGTCGACCAAAGAAGTGACAGTGTTGATGAGGGGGCTTGCTTTTGCCAACGGAGTTGCACTGAGCAAAGACGGCTCATTTCTGGCGGTGGCAGAATCATCTGCGTGCAAGATCCGTAGGCTTTGGCTCCGCGGGCCTAAGGCAGGTCAAGTAGACACATTCGCTGAGCTTCCTGGTTTACCAGATAACATTAGAAGGAACTCAAAAGGGGAGTTCTGGGTTGCTTTGCATGCAAAAGCAAGTCCTTTTGCCAGATTGGTTTCTTCAAAGCCATGGGCTGGGAACGCAATGCTAAATCTTCCTCTCGGCTTCAAACTCCTGCACGCATCGTTCACTGGGTGGAAGCCTCACTCCTCTGTTATGAAGCTGAGTGATGAAGGAGAAATATTGCTAGTGTTGGAAGATTGTGAAGGAAAGGCCATGAGCTTTGCAAGTGAAGTGGAGGAGAAGGATGGGAAGCTTTGGATCGGTTCAGTATTAATGCCTTTCGTTGGCATTTATGAGCTATGAGTATACTGTATGACACTGTTAACTTGACATCATAGAACTGCGCGTCGCATTAAACTGCCATCTCTAAATTTAGCTTTCCGAGATCATGAACACGAACCTTTATAAAGTCAAATTTATTGTACCACTCTGCCCCCATATGTGAATCTATTTTCTCATTTTTACCTTTATTTAATTTCTATTTTAAAGGAGAAAGAATAGAGAAATGAGAATGATTTGTAAATATACAAACAGTCATATATTTCAATAAAAATAGTTTAGTCTAATCATACTAGGTGGGGTTGAAAAGATGTAAAAATTCTATAAGGTTATTGCATGCTTCATTGGTGCACGAGAATAGGATGTAGATGACTTCCACGTAGGAACAGAGTGAGAGTGTGGGGCAAAAAAAAAAGGAACAGAGTGAGAGTGATGGTTGCATAATACAATTTCTTTTGGAGCAAGATAAGGGACAGAACATACATACATACATACATACATACATACATACATACATACATACATACATACATACATACATACATACATACATACATACATACATACATACATACATCCATCTGTGTGGATGGTGTTAATGAGGTTCCAGTTGTTGGTTGGGCATAACAAATTTGGTGGACTATTTGCGATGGATAAGTAGCAATGAAGGGTGAATGACGAAGGGGGTGTTATACATATGGGGATTGTGATGAGATTGGTTGAGTTAGGATGAGTCATGTGGGAAGCATTTCTGGTCTAAGACCGGCATGCATAAATACAGGATAAGATTGTTGAGCAAATCATTGCCAGGATTCCAATCAAGTAGAGCGTTGATGTCATTAATATTCAAGTTAATAATACAGTAGCATTATTTTTTTTTTTTTGTTTGGAAAAAATGTTCTTGCCACTGGAGCTCCAACATCATTATTTTCCTGTTTTGTGAGTGGGAGGTGTTAGTATAAAGAGAGGGGATCCCACATATTTAATCATCATCAAGTGCAATCTATAACCCCCTTCTCTCTCTCTATCTCTCTGAGCAGTCACGATGAAGCCACGGCAGTACCTGGCGGCCGCTTTGGCGCTTGTTGTGGCGGCCTTTGCCTGGTTCACCAATCGGGATGCCCAAAGGCCATTCCACGTCGGAGAGGCTTGGCCACACGAGATTGTTCCTACCGGTGGTGTGGGACCGGAGAGCTTGGCCTTCAGCCCCGACGGGCAGGGCCCTTACACCGGCGTCTCCGACGGCCGTATCATCAGATGGGATCAGAATGAAAGACGTTGGGTGAATTTTACGGTCACCTCTCCGCACAGGTGATTTCTCTCTCCATCTCTCCCTCTCTGTACGTATATATAAATAAGACACATGCATGCACACAAGTTCTTGTTGAAACATTGATGGTTTGAGACACTTCTAATTTTGGTTTGGAGAAAATGGTGGGAATTGAGAGATGAAAGAGGAAGGGGGTTATGGGAGGCCCCAGAGGGCACGGGTAGAGGAAGGCGTGTTTGCTTGGAATGGTGGCATGTGGCCATGTGGGTGGCCACTGTTTGTTTTCGAGAGCCACGACGATCCAGTCACCTTCTCCTGTGTCGCCATCTGCCCCGAGGGCCCACACGTCCCACTTTGCTTCTTTGTTTATTTTTATTTGCAAATTTTAGGTTAGATGAGTTCATAGTTAATTTGACATTCTGCCCGTGCAATCCCTCCAAGGGCCCTGGACACTAACAGTAACGAGGACATCCCCACCTGGAAATTACGAAATGTTTTGAATGTTTGTTTAGTGTTGATTCATATTTACACCGCCAGCACATATGCCAGCTTTTCCCCTCAAAAAGGACCAAAACATGCACGAATTCAAAGAACCTAGTTATAACGGTTGTTACGGATGGTACACGTGGCATGTGACTACGTGCGACAAGGCTGCCCCATAAAAGGAAGCAGCATAATATTACCAACAACGATTCTTGGATTCTAAAATTGAGTGCTGCTAATTTGCATGTGTAGAACGTGGATGAGGTTAAAATGGAAATTGACAATGTCATTGGTTTGGTTTGGCAGAGAAGGGTGTGGAGGAGCTTCGTACGAGGAACATCTCAAAACAGAGCACATATGTGGTCGACCACTAGGCTTGTGCTTCAGCCCAACCGGCGATCTC
Organism: Vachellia collinsii; assembly: GCA_006871305.1. Taxonomy (NCBI): domain Eukaryota; kingdom Viridiplantae; phylum Streptophyta; class Magnoliopsida; order Fabales; family Fabaceae; genus Vachellia; species Vachellia collinsii. Next base: position 8,739 of record QFDD01010794.1, read on the forward strand.
TACATCGCTGACGCTTACTTTGGCCTCCTTGCCGTTCCCTCCAATGGAACCACCCCCACTTGCATCGCATCCCAAGTAGAAGACACTCCCCTGTCCTTCACCAACAATTTGGACATTGATCAATCCACTGGCGTCGTTTACTTCACCTCCAGTAGCTCCACATTTAACAGAAAGTACACACACACATATATACACTTATTATGATTCTGACTTTATTACTCTAGTCTTCTCAATCCAATTCATGATGGAAAAAATGCAGGGATTACGTTTCTCCGATACTTAGCGGGGATGAAACAGGGATGGTGATGAAATATGACCCACAAACCAAACAAGTGAGTGTTGTTCTGAGGAATGTGTTATTTGCGAATGGGGTGGCTCTGAGCAAAGAGGGGGAGTATATTCTAGTGGCAGAGACGAGCAAGTGCAGAGTACTGAGGTATTGGCTGGCGACACCAAAGGCTGGAACCTTGGAGGTGTTCGCCGAGGTCCCAGGTTTCCCAGACAACATTAAACGCAGCCCGAGAGGGGGGTATTGGGTGGGAATCTTTGCGAGACAGGAGAGGCTCGTTGGGTGGATTCTGTCTTATCCCTGGATTGGGAAAACCATCCTTAAGCTTCTTCCTGTGGATATTACAAAAGCATATTCGTATTTGGCAAAGGTGAAAGGCAAAAATGGATTCGCTATTCGGTTGAGCGAAGAAGGTCAAGTGTTGGAGATGGTCGTGGGGAAGGGAAGAGGGAGAACGGTGAGTGAAGTGGAAGAAAGAGATGGGACGTTGTGGATGGGATCTGTGGATTCTCCCTTTGCTGTCAAGTATCATATTCCTGTTAAGTGAGGACTCCATTAGAGACAATATACTTAATTAACCATGGTAAATTTAACTTGTGGTGTTGATTCTATGTATGAACAGTTCAAAAAAGGTTGGTCTTCTGGGGAAGTTACAGTGGATCGGAAGTGCAATTTCTCATGTGTCCTTTTTTCTCAGCCACAGCCAGTGAAGCCTAAGAAGAAGTCCGTTGTGATGAGAAAAAGTGGCTCTTGATCAAAATACAGTTCCCTCGTTGACAGTTAAAAGTAGTGTCTCATTCCATGCCCTATTAAAAGCAAGAATAATCAGCCAAAGCCCTAGGCTATGAATCAGTTTAAATTTAATCATGTGATCTATGAATTTAAAGATGTGTTCAGAATTTGACAGGCGTCGCTATCCCAACTGACCTAATGTTTAGTAACCAAACAAAAAAAATGACAGTAAAAATAATCATGACCCTGCAGTTACAGGAGATCCATGGTCGAGGCTTAACAGTTTTTTTTTTTTTTTTGGTTAGCATATATTAATTTTTACGCGCATGCAAGTCTTAACAGCAAACTGTTCCAATGACAATTTCGTCGGCCACGCTTGCATGAGGAGATGTTGGATCAAACTCTCAACCATGCAAGCAACGGATGGAAGAATAAAAAGCTCGATCTTTAGCGAAAGCTATAATGACAACGGATCACAACGGATCACGCTCCTGCGCCTTTTCATTTCCAGAAAGGTTTTGAAGTGGATCTTGGTGGGTAAATGAGTGTTGGAATCAATATGATTTAAAATTTATAAAATAAATTTATGAGAATAACTTTATTTTGTATAAAAGCATACGGCTCTTACGCCTTAATTTATCAAAGTACAGTGAGGGCAGAGACTTATTTTTAAAGCAAGAATCTCAGTTTTTTAGTGTTTTAAAAGTAAAAATAGGTACATTAATTCAGGGTGGCCTGCATTTCTTAGCAGCCGTATTGAGAAGATAGAGGGGAATGATTATTCAAGGAAGGGGCCCAACTAACAGATGCCTGTCAGATCAAATACCAGCACCACAAGCTCCTGTGTGGCTTTATTATATCCAAGTACCTCTCGTTGTTGGAGTCAATATGATTTAAAATGAGGTTTGTTTCGGGGTATTTTCAGAGCCACGCATTAGTATTCCCAATCAATCAACTAACTATGTGGCTTCCATTAAAACGCTCACTCCCTGACAAAAAGAAGGAAAGCAGAGCTTGGTCCTACTTCTTCCTGAAACGAAAACCAGACCACGTTTCATATTTTATGCCAGAAATTTGTGAACCACTCCTCTAAACACGCCCCCCCCCCCATATTGAAAGTGAAATCACACGACTTTGATCAATTTCCAGATCATGCCCAGTGTTTTGGATTGCCACGCAACTACCATCCTTTTTATCTTCGGGCGCTACTGTCCATCACATGCATATCCATTTTGGCCAATACTCTTATCTTACAACGCAACTTGTTTTCCATTCATGAATTACGGTTCTTAATTACGGCCATACACGTAGATACCGTGCACGTACGTACCCGAATTATCGTACGTGGGAGTAGTAACTAAGACGCAAACTTGTCCTCCCTTTTTCCTTCTTAGCGA
>QFDD01010796.1:0-10843 GCA_006871305.1 Vachellia collinsii
ACAGATGAAGAACTTATTTCTTACTACCTAGAAAGAAAGATAACAGGTCTCTCAATGGAGCTTCACATAATCCCTGAAGTTGATCTATACAAACATGAGCCTTGGGATTTGCCAGGTATCTACAGAGATATATATATATATATATATATGAATTCTTTCTAGCAAGTTCTTTTTCATTATTGGTTTAAACTGTTAGTTATATATATATATATAAACTATGCTATATGGTTCATCTGAGATAAGAAATAACTGCTTGCAGATAAGTCATTGTTGCCAAGTAAAGATATGGAGTGGTATTTTTTCAGTCCAAGGGATAGAAAGTACCCAAACGGATCAAGAACTAATAGGGCAACAAGAGCTGGTTATTGGAAAGCTACAGGGAAAGATAGACCAGTGAGTTATCATCAAAAGCGATCTGTTGGGGTGAAGAAGACGTTGGTGTATTATAGAGGCAGAGCTCCTCATGGCATCAGAACAAACTGGGTTATGCATGAGTATCGCCTCATTGATTCACAACCTGCAAGTATTTACTCATCTTTAATGGTATGTATATGTATTTTTGGTTGGATTCTTATAGCTAGAAAGCCCCTTAGAATCAAAAACCTTAAATCGGTACTAGGTTCAAAGACAGCCTGTATTAAGTACCAAATGGGAAAGGTTGCCTTGAAGTAAAGGCCTTACAAAACCATGAGCTTTCCAACTCTTATAATTAGTTTTTGAGGTGTGATTCTTCCAACGACTACTTGTACCCATTGCATTCTCTCTTTCATCGAGAGCTGACCAACCAGAAAGGCAGAAAGGGCTATGTTGTGATTACATATAAGAGTTTTCAGATAGAAGGAGTAATAAGTTAACAAAACTGCTGTACTTGGTTGTGATGTCAATAAGTCTATTGTATGGGGTTTGAGTCTTGTGTTTTCTGCTGCAGAAGTACGGTTGATAATGATTGAAAGAAGAAACCCTAAAAAGACACCAAAGTCTTCCTCCATGATCCTCACTAAGTTCAGTACTTTGCTATACATCTCATTTTTCCTCTTTTAATCACAGTGATAATTTTATGCAGTGTTAGGTAAAGTTAAATTAAAGATGGTATCATAAATAAGTCAAGTCCACATATCTGTTGAGCTTTAACATACACATGGCTTTCTCTTTATGATTTAAAGAACTTTATTTTTCTATGAATTAAGAGTTCAGAATTAGATCCATGTACTTGAGTGATATTCTTTATACTTTTCTTATTCACTCTTTCTAAAACCTGCTTTTTCTGATCTATATATGCTGCTATTATACTTTTCTTGCTTCTTCCGTATGTTTGATATTCATAAATATTGATACTTAAGTGATTATATCTCACAGGATTCGTACTCATTGTGTCGCGTTTTCAAGAAGACGATCCAAACCTCGGAATCACCTAAAGAAGACAAAACTGATAAGGAAGCAATAAAGAAGGAATCTGTAGGACCCGTAGAAGACGAAGATGATAATAAAGTTGTGAACCATAATGGTCATGTTAATAAAGTTGTTCCAAATTGTGATGCTTCTTCTTCGGATCTGACTCAAGGAACACACACTGAAGCTGTTATGGTAGATGATTTTCAAGCACAATTCGCTTTTGATGAAGCAAACAGTAGTGCAGCTAATACGTATTCTCTGGAGGGCCCATCAGATCTGTTTCAGGTGCTTCTTTTAATTAAAATTTCGCCTTTTGTCTTAGCTAATTAATCTCCATGATTATCCAAAAAAAAAAAGTTGGGTTAAGTTATTACATCAAACCCTTTGAAGTATTTTTTTTTTTGGTAACATTTAGTATCATAAGGTATTTTTACAGCAATTTTTTTTACACATCCAACATCCTAAAGCAAGAGCAAAATTACACTAAAAATACTAAAGAATAATGGGTACAAATGACAAAATACTTTTGAATTATGTATGAGCTATAAATAAGTTAGCTTACTGAGTGTTATTTGAAAATCTTTCAATGTAGTGGATGCATTTTTACCTAGGACAACAAGATTCCATATGTATGTGCGCGCGCGCTCTGCTTTATCATCAGCTTCATTAGCTGTGCCTTAAATGTCAATCCTTAATCAACCCATAAAAGTAAAAACTCACAGGGTACAAGTGTCAATGAAGTTTTACCATGACTTTATGTGTTGTAATTTCTACTTAGTGGTCCACATAATGTATATGAGTTTGAATTATTAGTTCTTTGATCTTAAAGTTACGAACGGCGTAAGTATATGATGAAATCCATATGATCTTTTCATAAAGCTCTTCTTCTAGAAAATAACCTGGACTAGCTGACTCCGGTGTGTGTGTGTGTGTGTGTGCTTATAGCTTTTCTTCACCATCCCCAACAACTACTTTTGACTAACTCACCAAACGTTTCCAAAGAAAAGACCCCCCCCCATCAAAAAAAAAAAAAAAGAACCCTCATATAAAGCGTGTGTATGTGTGTGCAAGTGTCGGCAATAATTAATGTAGTGTTAATAAATGTGGTGCAGGATATAGAGGTACCTATTTATGGAAGCATGCATGAAGAAGTTGCAGCATACACATCTGTACCTTTGGATCATTTGGGGATGGAAGATTATTTGCTTCAAATGAATTTCTCAGAGACAAAACCATCATTAATGAGTGGCCAATGTCTTTTATATGATAATAAATTCAAGGACTGTACCTATGGAACCCTAGAAGAGATCATCTCTTTGTGTTCCTCGCAAGATTTACACAATTTTAATTAGCTAGCTAGTCCCTCCTTTTTGATCAATTCCAAAACATTATATACATTCATTCACCTAACCTCACATTGTGTGTGTGTGTGTGTGAGTGTGTGTGTGACTGCACAAATGGGAAATTTTATCCCTGAAATAGTAAAATATCTTGAGCGAGTAAAGCAAATTGAAGTCAAATTCAACTAGTTTTGGGAAATGATTATCATCAGTTTTTAGGTATAGGCTTAAAGTATAATATTGGTGTCCTAAATCTGTTGGTGTATATCTTTGGATTATTAAAGAAAGGAACCAAATTGATGTTTTATATCTACACCTGCAATTCCTTGATTGATTTAATGCTCTATTTCAGATATCTGCACTTATATTTATGTGTTGTAACTTTTAAATGGCCAAGTTACATATATAGGAGCTTGATTTAAATTATTCCCTACATGATGACTGTGTATTACCATAAACGATGAAAAGACAACTAATAGTAGTATATATAATCAACGAAGCTCAGTTATGAAACAGTTAATAGTAAGAGAAGAAACCAAGGTTCGGGGGTGAATTATTGAATGAATGGAATGGTATAAACACAGAATAATAATACGCACAAAGAGCATAGTTTCTGAAATGTTACATAAGCATGCATGGAAGATGGTAGGAAAAGAAAATTACTGAAGGATTTAGAACATACCTGAAGGTCGATATGATGTTCACGGTACCCACACAAACCGAATCACGTACACCGGACAGGGTTATGTATCACAACAGTAACACCAATGATGGAGCAAGTCTCTGATATGAAAGGAAACGAGAAGAAAATTTTTCTTCGTGAAAAGGGATCTCTCTCTTATCTGACCACTGCCTTTTTTTCCTATTTAATAATTAAGGAGTGGCAGTTTTGTTTTTGTTTTAAAATTCAAAAACCATGTCTTACGGTTTCCAAACCGTTCCCTCCTTTTCATTTGCATAATATTTAATTACATTGGGGAATTTTACTTTTATTAACCCCATCCTCTTGATTATTATACTCTTTACCCAGATTAATGGGTTGGGCTTAATCCACCAAGGGTGGACTGGCCCATTTTCCAATATCTCCCACTCACACTTGGTGAATTAGATATTGTAAACCTTGATGCTTTCTCTTCATCTTTTCATACTAAGTGTACTGCCGTGACCGCATGGGCATGACGTCACATAGACGCTTGTACTAGTAATCCTCCTTTTCAGGACTAGCACAAAACAACCTTATTTTGTGTAGCATAAATTTACAATATTGCCTCTAATATCCTAGATTTACCAATATACACTTTCATATGGCAAGTCTAATCCCTCTTGAGTCAATATAAAGCTCAGACTGCTCATCTCATATGCATAGTGTCTACACTTATGTAATCACCAAAGTGAATTACACAAGGGACATGTCTCAGACACCAGCATAGGTGTGCATGTTTCAGGTAATCTTTCTTTCGTCCATGTATCACTTTGACATACATCAATCGCTTTCCTAACATAATACTTTAGGTCATATTTATAATGACTAAAAAGGACATATGTTAAGGTAGCAGGCATTAATGTATACCTCCATGATCATGTTAAAGTCAAAGGACATTTGATAAGGGTTAATCCCTTTTCGAGACTCACACAGCAATGAAGCAGGGATTCATTCACTTGCTTCTCGTTTGCGGTACTTATAGCACATGTGGTATGAATCACATGCTACGGTGTTACTCTTATATTATAAGAGCGTACGTCGTTTTAATTTTCTTTAATAACACCGTACAGATTTTAGTTTAGGTACTTCCAGTATCTAAACCCAAATTCCCCACCTCTACCTCCGACGTCAGTATTGGAGAATTTGTGATCTGGCAATAGGCTTCATGGAAGCGGGCATCCATGACTCGATCCAATATTTATTTCTTTATATTATATGGATCTCATCTCGATATGCTACACTTTTATCGAGGCGACATAATTTGTGTCTCTCGCTAACCATGTTAGCTTTTCAACCATAAACACAAAAGTCTCATCTTTGCACACTATTTCTTAGTGTCAAAGGCGGTTATTCGTGTGAGAGAACTAACATCAACTGCCTGTACGACATACTTGACATTGCATACACACAAAATCATAATTAGTAATAAAGAAACATTTTCATTGATTACAAATATAAACATTTTACAATGTTTTTCAAATATTACATTTTACGCATCCCAATAGCTTTCACATGCTTATCAAATACTTCCTTAGCTATGGGTTTGGTCAAGGGATCAGCGACCATGCTTTTGGTTGGAATATGTTGTACAGTGACAACTTTCTTTGCTATATAATCCCTTACAAAATTGTACTTGATATCTATGTGTTTGGTTTTGCTATGGTACTTGTGATCTTTCATATAGGCTATAGCTGCAGTGTTATCACAGTGCACTAACACCGGATTGGTACTTTCATTTCCAAATCCAAGGTGTTCTATAAATCTCTTTAGCCATATTGCCTCTTGTACTGCTGCAGTGCATGCCACAAATTCAGCTTCCATAGAATGTAAGGCAATGCACGTTTGCTTCTTGCTACTCCAACATATGGCTCCGTTGTTCAGCAAGAAGGTATAGCCAGAGGTTGATCTTCGTTCATCTCCATCTCCGCCTAGGTTAGCATCGGAGTATCTAACTAAGCGTAGATCATTTCCTTCGTAACATAGGGCGTAATCAGATGTGTCCTTCAAGTACCTCAATATCCTTTTCACTGCTTTCCAATGGCATTCTCCTGGGTTGGATTGGAATCTACTCACCAATCCTACTGCAAAACATATATCTGGCCTTGTACACAACATTGCGTACATCAGACTTCCAACAGCGTTAGCATAGGGGACTCTTTCCATTCTTTTCTTGTCCTTTTCAGTTTTGGGACACATATCTGAACTCAAGGTCACTCCGGAAGCTACTGGGGTATCCATGGGATTACAGTCCTTCATATTGAATCGTTCAAGAATTCGTTTAATATAGTTCTCCTGTGAAAGAGAGAGAATTCTTTCAGAACGATTCCTTTGGATTTTAACCCCAGTATGTATTCTGCTTCACCCATGTCTTTCATCTCAAAGTTTGATGAAAGCCATTATCTCACAGTTATAACCGAATTCAGACTATTTCCAGCCAATAGTATGTCGTCTACATATAAGGATAATATCACAAAATTACCCTCAAGTTGTTTAATGTAGACACAGTGGTCTTCCTCAATCATCTGAAAATCATATGAGGTTATCGCTCTGTGAAACCTCAAGTACTACTATCTGGATGATTGTTTCAGCCCATAAATAGACCTTTTAAGTTTACAAACTTTGTTTTCATTCCCTTTTATTATGAAACCTATTGGTTGTTTCATATAGATTTCTTCATCCAAGTCACCGTTTAGAAATGCAGTTTTTACATCCATTTGATGTAATTCCAAATCTAAACTGTTTACTATTGCTAGAATGAGTCTTATTGAGTTGAAGCGCACAACAGGTGAGAAAGTATCCTCATAGTCTATACCTTTCTGTTGTGTATACCCCTTAGCAACTAACCGAGCCTTATATTTATCTATTGATCCATCTGCCTTTCTTTTAATTTTGAGAACCCACTTGTTCCCAATGGCTTTTCGTCCTTTTGGCAGATCAACCAACTCCCAAACGTTGTTCTTTTTCATTGAGTCCATTTCTTCTTCCATTGCTTTCTTCCATTCGTCCTTAGCAGGGCCAGACAAGGCTATTTGGACAGAACGAGGCTCATCATCCTCATCTAGAGTAACAATTAGTGCTTCTCCTTCTATTTGGAAACGCCTTTTAGGGACACTTTCCCTGTCACTTCTCCTTAACGGAGTTTCTTTTCTTTGTGTATTCTTCTTTTTATGTATTTGTTTTGATGTTTCAGCGTTCCCACTCAAATCAATGTATTGAGATGGTTGAGGATCATTACTCTGTTCTGTACTTCCTTGTTCTTGTGTCTCATAAAGAGATACATCACGGTCTATATTTCCCCTGCTAGGGTACTCATTTTCAATAAATGTTACATCTCTAGATTCAATTTCAGTCACGGTACCATCTTCGTTTTCGCCTATGAAAACATATCCTTTAGATTGTTCAGAGTATCTAATAAAGATACATTTCTTTCCTTTAGGGCCCAATTTTCCATGTTTATGATAATCATCATGAACGTATGCAGCCAACCCCCATGGTCTAAGGACGTTTAAATCCGGCTTGCGTTTTGTCCATAACTCATAGGGCGTGGTAGCGACTGATTTTGAAGGCACACGATTAAGTATAAAAGCTGCTGTTAATAAAGCATCACCCCAATATGAAATCGGAAGTTTAGCTTGTGCCATCATAGATCTTACCATATCTAGAAGTGTCCTATTTCGTCTTTCTGCAACTCCATTCTGTTGCGGAGTGCCAGGGATAATTAATTGCCTAATTATCCCTTTTTCTTCACAGAGCTCTTTAAATTGATCGGATAAATATTCACAACCTCGGTCAGTCCGTAAAATTTTAATTTTGTTGTCTATTTGATTTTCTACTTCATTTATATATTGTCTAAAGCAGTCAAGAGCCTCAGACTTATGTGAAATCAAATAGACATGACCATATCGTGAATAATCATCAATGAAAGTAATAAAATATGAAGCTCTGTGTCTTGCTCTCACACTCATAGGATCGCATATATCCGAATGGATTAATTGCATTGGTTTCTCAACTCTAATTCCCTTGCCAAATGGTTTTCTAGTTATTTTACCAGCGAGACAACTCTCACACAAGGACATATCCATATTGGATATTTGACCTAGTAAACCATCTTTGGCTAATTTAATCATCCTATTTTGATTTATATGCCCTAATCTAGCATGCCAGGTATTCATGTCAACATTCATATTAGAGGAAGAAACAACATAACTATCATTTGCATTAAAATCACAAATAATATCCATAATAAAGAACTTTCTAATTAAACAAAATACCTGGCATGAAGTAGTTAAATTCCCAAATTCTAATAAACATAATACAGAAATTAAATTCCGTCGGATGTCGGGTGTATGAAGTACATCATGTATGATCAAGGTCTTCCCACTCCGCAAAGGTAACTTGCAAGTTCCAATGCCTTTGACCTCGATCTTTTCATTGTTTCCCACGTAAAGCCACTTACTTTGATGCGGCAACCGACGGTATTCTATATAGGACTCTCTGTCCCTTGCTACATGGTCTGTTGAGCCTGAGTCTAGAATCCAAGAAGAACAAACAGGTTCAGTAAGAAGAGCAGTGCTTAAAACATATGAAACATGTGAATTCACATAATTCACTAATACCTTTTCATGGTCTTTTCGCTCAGTACAATCCCGTGCGAAATGACCCATCTTCTAGCAAGCATAACATTTGACCTTCTTTAGGTCAACTTTCTTCTTGCCGTCTGCTTTGCCTTTCTTCTTGAATTGCATTTTGCCCTTTTTGAATTTTCGGTTGTCATTCCTTCCCTTTTTATAAAATTTCTTGCCCTTTTTGTAATCAGGCTTTACTTTGGAAGGACCAGCAACTTCAGTCAAAAGGGCATGTCCAGATGACTTGTATACCTCTAGACGTTCATCTTCAAGCTCTAAGTGTTTAGTCACATCATCAAAAGTAACAATACTATCATTGTGGGTAAGATTCATTTTCATGTGTTCACAGCTAGAGGGAAGTGATCTGATCACAGCTTGAACTTGCTGTTCATCAAACAAAATGTGTCCAGCTTCTTTCAGTTCTCTTATCACGCTAGCCATGTCTCTCAGATGTTGTTTCATGGGTGTGTTAAGTCTAAGCTTGTAGGTATCGAACTTAATTGTTAACCTTCTCAGCTTAGTGGTAGACATGTCACCATACCTTTCTTTCAACATGACCCATATGGCTTGAGCATTCTTGTGCTTTTCATATTCACACATGAGATCATCTGCCATAGTGCTCAGCAGTGTGATCCTTGCAATACTGTTCTTTTTCTTCCAGGTCTGATAAGCCTCATGGTCCCTTCTGTGATAGGACGTATTCTCAGCTTCAGGTTCCAGCAGAACAGTAGTTAGAGGCTCTACAGCTTCCTGTTTCTCTAATATGTATTGCACCTTTCGGTGCCAAATATCCCAGTTGTCGCCATTCAGTTTGTCACCTTTGTTCAGCTCAACAATTATGTTTTTCGTGGCCATTCTAAGTTCTGTGACAAAGTTATGCCACATTAAACTTTATTCTCTACGTGAGAACCGAACAAGGTTTATTAGATATCATATAACTTCCTTATCTTTCATGCAATGTCCTATACTTATACTATCCTTGGTCGGAAATTAATAGTATTACTGTTTTCACGATCAGGAGTAAATGTTTGTATCTCCCATCTCATGATTACTAGCAATATCATTATTTCTTTCCAAGGATTTTTATAAGTATATTTTAAAAATTCAATTATTTTGCTTTTAGAATTCTCATTTTGGCATCCGTCACACTTGTCACTCTCACTGAGCTCTTGATGTGGAGTGTTCCTTCATGTTTCAAAGTTCCTACTTCTTCCAATAAGAACCCTTTTTGCGTACCGACAATATACGTACTTAAGGTCTTCAAGCAAGTTAGTTGACCCATCTCAAAGGCCAATCTGGATATTGATCTACACTCTTTCAAATGTAGATGACCGAAAGACTTTAAGTACTTCAATTGCTTTGGCAACTTTTGGAGGAACACACAATCATTCAAAATCAAAACCTGCAAATTCCACAGTCTACATATATATCAAATCGGGAAGCGTTTTGAGTGGCACCTCTTTAAAACACTTGAGGTGAAGAGCCCGCAAAAGATTATATTTCAAAAATATGTTACAAGAAGCAGTATTAACCACATAATTCTCTAGATTTGTGGAAGTCTTTAAGGATTTCACTTTGTGCAAATGTGACGACCATTATTTATGAAATCGCTCATCTCCATTAAAATGATAGATTATGAGTCCTTTCACCAGGTGTGACCACTTTTCAATGCACTGCTACAACATTCTTCCTTTGTGACGAATTGGGCTAAATCGTGAACAATATCATGCATCTTGAACCATGTGTGGTAGTCAAACTCATCTATCTTAACATCCTCAAAAAAATGATCTTAAATACCACCATCTTCCACTTCACACCCTTCCTTGGCTGAGATGAACCCATTAGCCATCCAAAGCTTTATTACCCGTTGTTTCTTACTCATCCTTTGATCTTTGGGGAACACAGCAAAGTAAGCAAAACACTGTCTTAATTTCATCGATCAGGAGATTCAAATAATTACTTAATCTTAATTAAAGCAGGTAAGATAGGATCATCCGTCTATGGTGAGCAGGGACAAATTTGAGACTCAAAGGAATCTAGAAGGGTCTGTTGGACGAAATATGTGTTGGTGAGAAGGGACATTTTGAAGTCAACAAGAAATCGCAAAACCGCATGATACAATTAATGATGATGATGATGATGATGTTGCCATGCTTGATTTAAATTTTGTGAAAATTACATATATATTTTTTAGTTTATGGCTGTACAAAAATGGCAAATAACTACCCTTCCTATTTCATAATGTCAAAATCTTTGGCATAATTTTTAAGAGAAATTAAATTCTTCATCATCATCATGAGTATACAAACTCCAAAAGACCAATAAATTAAGCATCCAAATTGAATAATGCAAATGCAAGTCTTAGTCGAGCATCCAAAATAAAATAAAAAAATTGACCCGCCACTTAGAAATTTGGGGGAAATAAACTAAAACAGGCGTAAACAAGTAGCCTAGGTTTAGACAATATTTTCAGGGCCTATAATACGGTTAGCCCAAAACCCCGTTTACACTAAAAACTCTTTGATTTTTAAGGCCCAGCCCATACCTTAAAAGAATACACATGTCCTGACTCTAACCCACAATTTGGAAAGAACATTAAAATACTCCTTATCCTTAGTGTAGTATCTAATTGGAAGGTGATTTTGATTATAAATGTAATGATCTATTTCTAGTTTTTGTCTATTTTTCAAAAATTACCCTATAGATGTTCCGTTGACAACAATTAGGTGAGAGAGATGTAAAGAAGATTATTAAAGTGTTTTAGAAGCAAAAAAAAAAAAAAT
>QFDD01010799.1:0-11302 GCA_006871305.1 Vachellia collinsii
TATAAAAATAATGAAAATATACTATACGACAATGCAACTCATGAAAATAAGAAATCTATCAGTAGTTTTATGACTTTTTAATAGCTTCAAATACGAATTAGTTCCCTATTTTTTTGTTAAATCACTATTTTATTGTAAATTTAATGTCAATTTAAAATACAGAAACGTAGACTATAGCAAGCAATTTATTTTGCTTAAAAAATTGATTAATTAAAGTTATTTTATTAGATACAATGACTCAAAATATATGTACCAAGTATTTTATTGTATAAAAGTTATCAAAATATATTAGACGGCAATGCAACTCATGAAAATAAAGAACCTATAAGTAGTTTTATGACTTTTTAATAGCTTCAAATATGAATTAGTACCCTATTTTTTTGTTTAATCATTAGTTTATTGTAAATTTAATGTCAATTTAAAATACAAAATGTAGACGATAGCAAGCAATTTCTTGTGCTTAAAAAAAGTGATTAATTAAAGTTATTTTTTTTTGTTAAAAAGACTCAAAATGTATGTAGCAAGAATTTTATTGTATAAAAATGTTGAAAATAGACTATACGACAATGCAACTCATGAAAATAAAGAACCTATAAGTAGTTTTATGACTTTTTAATAGATTAAAATACAAAATTAGTACCCTATTTTTTTGTTAAATCATTATTTTAATGTAAATTTAATGTCAATTTAAAATACAAAACGTAGACTATAGCAAGCAATTTATTGTGCTTAAAAAATTGATTCATTAAAGTTATCTTATTAGTTAAAATGGCTCAAAATGTATGTACCAAGTATTTTATTGTATAAAATAATGAAAATATACTATACGATAATGCAACTCATGAAAATAAAGAACTTATAAGGAGTTTTATGACTTTTTAATAGCTTAAAATACGAAATTAGTACCCTATTCTTTGTTAAATCATTATTTTATTGTAAATTTAATGTCTATTTAAAATACAAACTATAGACTACTGAAACCAATTTATTTTGCTTAAAGAAATAGATTTATTAAAGTTATTTTATTAGTTAAAATGAATCAAAATGTATGTACCAAGTATTTTATTGTATAAAAGTTATCAAAATATACTATACGACAATGCAACTCATGAAAGTAAAGAACCTATAAGTAGTTATTTGACTTTTTAACAGCTTCAAATACGAAATTAGTACCCTATTTTTTTGTTAAATGAGTATTTTATTGTAAATTGAATGTGAATTTACAATACAAAATGTGGACTATAGCAAAAAAATTTATTGTGCTTAAAAAAATAGATTAATTAAAGTTATTTTATTAGTTAAAATGATTCAAAATGTATGTACCAAGTATTTTATTGTATAAAAGTTATCAAAATCTACTATACGACAATACATCTCATGAAAATAAAGAACCTATATGTAGTTTTATGACATTTTAACAGGTTAAAATACGAAAATAGTACCCTATTTTTTTGTTAAATAATTATTTTATTGTAAATTTAATGTCAGTTTAAAATACAAACTGTAGGCTATAGCAAGCAATTTATTATGCTTAAAAAATAAATTAATTAAAGTTATTTTATAAGTTAAAATGATTCAAAATGTATGTACCAAGTATTTTATTGTTTAAAAGTTATCAAAATATACTATATGACAATTCAACTCAAGAAAATAAAGAACCTATAAGTAGTTTTATGACGTTTTAACAGCTTCAAATACGAAATTAGTACCCTATTTTTTCGTTAAATCATTATTTGATTGTAAATTGAATGTGAATTTAAAATACGAAAAGTATACTATAGCAAGCAACTTATTTTGCTTAAAAAATTAGATTAATTAGAGTTATTTTAATAGTTAAAATGATTCAAAATGTCTGTACCAAGTATTTTATTGTATAAAAGTTATCAAAATATACTTTACGACAATGCAACTCAAGAAAATAAAGAAACTATAAGTAGTTTTATGACTTTGTAATAGCTTGAAATACGAAATTAGTAGCCTATTTTTTTGTTAAATCATTATTTAATTGTAAATTGAATGTCAATTTAAAATACAAACTGTAGACTAGAGCAAGCAATTTATTGTGCTAAAAAAATAGAATAATTAAAGTTATTTTATTAGTTAAAATGACTCAAAATGTCTGTACCAAGTATTTTATTGTATAAAAGTTATCAAAATATACTTTACGACAATGCAACTCATGAAAATAAAGAACCTATAAGTAGTTTTATGACTTCTTAATAGCTTGAAATACGAAGCTAGTCCCCTATTTTTGTGTTAAATCATTATTTTATTGTAAATTTAATGTCACTTTAAAATACAAACTGTAGACTATAGCAACCAATTCATTTTGCTTAAAAAAATTTGATTAATTAAAGTTATTTTATTAGTTAAAATGACTCAAAATGTCTGTACCAAGTATTTTATTGTATAAAAGTTATCAAAATATACTATACAAGAATTCAACTCATGAAAATCAGGAACCTCTAAGTAGTTTTATGTTGTTTGAACAGCTTCAAATATGAAATTAGTACCCTATTTTTGCGTTAAATCATTATTTGATTGTAAATCCAATGTGAATTTAAAATACAAAACGTAGACTATAGCAAGCAATTTATTTTGCTTGAAAAAATAGATTAATTTGAGTTATTTTATTAGTTATAATGATTCAAAATGTCTTTACCAAATATTTTATTGTATAAGAGTTATCAAAATATACTATACGACAATGCAACTCATGAAAATAAAGAAACTATAAGTAGCTTTATGACTTTTTAATAGCATCAAATACGAAATTAGTACCCTCTTTTTTGTTAAATCATTATTTTATTGTAAATTGAATGTCAATTTAAAATACAATACGTAGACTATAGCAAGAAATTTATTGTGCTAAAAAAATAGATTAATTAAAGTTATTTTATTAGTTAAAATGACTCAAAATGTCTGTACCAAGTATTTTATTGTATAAAAGTTATCAAAATATACTATACGACAATGCAACTCATGAAAATAAAGAACCTATAAGTAGTTTTATGACTTTTAAATAGCTTCAAATATGAAATTAGTACCCTATTTTTGTGTTAAATCATTATTTGATTGTAAATTGAATGTGAATTTAAAATACAAAACGTAGCCTATAGCAAGCAATTTATTTTGCTTAAAAAAATAGATTAATTAAAGTTATTTTATTAGTTAAAATGATTCAAAATGTATGTACCAAGTATTTTATTGTATAAAAATAATGAAAATATACTATACGACAGTGCAACTCATGAAAATAAAGATCCTACAAGCAGTTTTATGACTTTTTAATAGCTTCAAATACGAAATTAGGACCCTATTTTTTTTGATAAATCATTATTTTCTTGTAAATTTAATGTCACTTTTAAAATACAAAACGTAGACTATCGCAAGCAATTTATTGTGCTTAAAAAATTGATTAATTAAAGTTATTTTATTAGTTAAAATGATTCAAAATGTATGTACCAAGTATTTTATTGTATAAAAGTTATCAAAATATACTGTACGACAATGCAACTCATGAAAATAAAGAACCTATAAGTAGTTTCATGACTTTTTAATAGCTTCAAATACGAAATTACTACCCTATTTTTTTGCTAGATCATTATTTTCTTGTAAATTTAATGTCAATTTACAGTACAAAATGTAGACTATAGCAAACAATTTATTGTCCTTAAAAAATTGATTAATTAAAGATTTTTTGTTACTTAAAATGACTCAAAATGTATGCACCAAGTATTTTATTGTGTAAAAGTTATCAATATATACTATACGACAATGCAACTCATGAAAATAAGGACCCTATAAGTAGTTTTATGACTTTTAATTGCTTCAAATACGAAATTAGTACCCTACTTTTGTGATAAATCATTATTTTATTGTAAATTTAATGTCAATTTAAAAGAGAAAACGTAGACTACAGCGAGCAATTTTTTTGTGCTTAAGAAAATTGATTAATTAAAGTTATTTTATTAGTTAAAATGACTCAAAATGTATGTACCAAGTATTTTATTGTATAAAATTTATCAAAATATACTATACGATAATGCAACTCATGAAAATAAAGAACCTATAAGTAGATTTATGACTTTTTAATAGCTTCAAATACGAATTAGCACCCTATTTTGTTTTGTTAAATCATTATTTTATTGTAAATTGAATGTCAATTTAAAATACAAAACGTAGACTATCGCAAGCAATTTATTGTGCTTAAAAAAAATTGATTAAATAAAGTTATTTTATTAGTTAAAATGACTCAAAATGTATGTACCAAGCATTTTATTCTATAAAAATAATGAAAATATACCATACGACAATGCACCACAAGAAAAGAAAGAACCTATAAGTAGTTTTATGACTTTTTTATAGCTTAAAATGAGAAATTAGCACCCTATTTTTCTGTTAAATCATTATTTTCTTGTAAATTTAATGTCAATTTAAAATACAAAACTTAGTCTAAAGCAAGCAATTTATTGTGCTTAAGAAAATTGATTAAATAAAGTTATTTTATTACTTAAAATGACTCAAAATGTATGTACCAAGTATTTTATTGCATAAAATTTATCAAAATATACTATAATACAATGAAACTCATAAAAATAAAGAACCTATAAGTAGTTTTATGACTTTTTGATAGCTTCAAATATGAAATTAGTACCCTATTTTTGTGTTAAATCATTATTTTATTGTAAATTTAATGTCAATTTAAAATACAAAACGTAGACAAGAGCAAGCAATTTATTGTGCTTAAAAAAATTGATTAATTAAAGTTATTTGATTAGTTAAAATGACTCAAAATGTATGTACCAAGTATTTTATTGTATAAAAATAATGAAAATATACTATACGACAATGCAACTTATGAACATAAAGAACCTATAAGTTGTTTTATGAATTTGTAATAGCTTAAAATACGAAATTTGTACCCTATTTTTTTGTTCAATCATTGTTTTTTGGTAAATTTAATGTCAAAATAAAATACAAACCTTAGACTATAGCGAGCAATTTATTTTTCTTAAAAAAATAGATTAATTAAAGTTATTTTATTAGTTAAAATGACTCAAAATGTATGTACCAACTATTTTATTGTCTAAAAATAATGAAATTATACTATATGACAATGCAACTCATGAAAATAAAAACCTATAAGTAGTTTTATGACTTTTGAGTAGCTTAAAATACGAAATTAGTACCCTATTTTTTTTTAAAATCATTATTTTATTGTAAATTGAAAGTCAATTTAAAATACAAACTGTAGACTATAGCAAGAAATTTATTTTGCTTAAAAATTGATTAATTTAAGTTATTTTATTAGTTAAAATGATTCAAAATGTATGTACCAAGTGTTTTATTGTATAAAAGTTATCAAAATATACTTTACGACAATGCAACTCATGAAAATAAAGAACCTAAGAGTAGTTTTATGACTTTTTAATAGCTTAAAATACGAAATTAGTACCCTATTTTTTTGTTAACCATTATTTTATTGTGAATTGAATGTCAATTTAAAATAAAAACGTAGACTATAGCAAGCAATTTATTGTGCTTAAAAAAATTGATTAATTAAAGTTATTATATTAGTTAAAATGACTCAAAATGTATGTACCAAGTATTTTTTTTGTATAAAAATAATGAAAATATACTATACGACAATGCAACTCATGAAAATAAGAAATCTATCAGTAGTTTTATGACTTTTTAATAGCTTCAAATACGAATTAGTTCCCTATTTTTTTGTTAAATCACTTTTTTATTGTAAATTTAATGTCAATTTAAAATACAGAAACGTAGACTATAGCAAGCAATTTATTTTGCTTAAAAAATTGATTAATTAAAGTTATTTTATTAGATACAATGACTCAAAATATATGTACCAAGTATTTTATTGTATAAAAGTTATCAAAATATACTAGACGGCAATGCAACTCATGAAAATAAAGAACCTATAAGTAGTTTTATGACTTTTTAATAGCTTCAAATATGAATTAGTACCCTATTTTTTTGTTAAATCATTATTTTATTGTAAATTTAATGTCAATTTAAAATACAAAAACGTAGACTATAGCAAGCAATTTATTGTTCTTAGAAAAGTTGATTAATTAAAGTTATTTTATTAGTTAAAATGATTCAAAATGTATGTAATGTTATAAACATCTTAGAGTGAATGTCCACAACCCCTAACTCTTAGGATTCCTTATGTTTGATATCACAACCTTGAAACCTCCCAATGAATGGCTTGTAAGGAGTTTCTTATTGTTAATGTTGTATCATAATGTGGATTGATTCCAATGCCTTTATGTTGTATCATAATGTGGTTTAATTCTTATGTTTATGACATTGTAACTCTTGGAAGGATTTGGAGCTTATAAATAGAGTTGTAACACAAAGGGTTGTATGGACATGGAAGATACAATGAAATGAAAGAGAACTCCCCTTTATTCTCTCCTTCAAATTTCTCTCATCTTCTCCATCTCTCTATCTCAATATCTTACATATTCTTTCATATTATAACACGTTATCAGCACGATACTCTACCGGATGAGTTCTTAGCATATTGTTGATTGTTGTAGATTTTTGTTTGTTGCATAATGGCATCTAGATTGTGTGGTATGTAAAGTTTTTTTTCTCTCAGAGTTACTTTAGCAACTCCCTCTACTTTCTCTTATTACATTTTTGATTTATTTACTCTTGATCAATCTGGGATAATCTGATGAGCCACAATATGGAATTAGTTTATTCTTTTACCAGATGTTTTAAACACCGGATTCCATGGCTAGGATTGGAGATTGTTGTTATTATTCATTGTTATTTCAATTTTCTTTATATGTTCTTTGATATTATTGATGTTATTTTTGTTTTAGCCTGAAGCCATATTGCTATAATATATTTTGAAAGTATGACCTGAGGTCATATTATTCTGATTATATAGCTAGAAGCTATATTCCTTTTCAATCTTGAAATTATATAACCAGAAGTTATATCAAATGGTCAGAAGCCATATATCTTTTTCTATCTGACAATATAGCCAGAAGCTATATTCATTTAATTCCTTATTATATGGCCAGAAGCCATATACTTTTGTTGGAAAGTTAGAAGCCACATGATTCATTTATCCTGAAGATAAATGACTAAAAGTTATATAATACTGACTTCTTATCATTGGCCTGAAGCCATATGATTTTAATTTTTGTTATAATATTTTACTTTATATTATTTTTTTATCTTTACGAATTTTATTTAATTATCACTTGTGTTATTATATTTGTTTTGTTACATTTTCTTTTATTTTCTATTTTATTCATTGTTATTTATTTATTGTTATTATAGTAAACCAGAAGTTTACTAACTAAGACAAACTTATTGTTGGCATGACTTGTTTGATCATCCAAGTCATATATACGATGCAATATATATTCAAAAATTATGAATTGATATATATTGAAGAACCAGAAGATTCTTCATGAATAGCCAACATATTATATGATTCAAAAGTTATTTGTGTGCTACTTGTTCTCAATAGAATATGGATCATGAGAAGATCATTAGTCATGATTTGAAATAGATCTCTACATTTCTGGAAATATATTGCACTCATATGGGCCCATTCAAAAAGTATGTAAACCATACAAGTATTCAGTAAATTTGATAGATGCATCTACAAGATGGTTAGATATGTGATCATTATTAGCTTGCAACCTGAAGTTTGCAAGATTGTTTGAATAAATCATTATGATGATGAGTGCACAATTTCCAGATTGCACGACCCATAAATCATTTGTTAAAGCCTCCATGTATAGATTGATCAATACTTATGAGAACAAGATTTCCACTTCAGTGTTGGCAAAATTGATTTGATATATTGCAGCACTTATACACGTTAAGCCAACAAAATTCTCCCCGTGAAATTGGCTTTTGGTCAGGAGCCAGATATTTTCCATCTTAAATGTTTGAATGTGCAATGCTTATTCTTATTGATCCACCACTATGCACATAGATGGAAAGTTGAGATAAATGTTGGGCAAGATTCTCCTCTTTATTTATCTTTAAATGAAACGAAATGATGTTTCTAAAGGGAACAAATGGGTTTATGAGACTTGTACTGTATTATTGGTTACTTGTCATTTGATAAAGTTTTTCCACATGAGGGGGAGAAATTGAATGGCTGAAAAAGAAAACACATTGAATGTATTATTAATATCAAATGTAGATCCTAAAAAATATTAGTATGAACCAGATGTTCATCGAATATTGCATTCATGATATATTGCAAAATATCTGTTAGATTCAATTACTGACTTAAATGAGAATTACCAATTCTCATATTCCATTTGAAAATGCTCCAATCAGCATAAATAAGAATGAGACATGCCTGAAGCATGGGAAATCAATAGGTTCCAAATATAACATTTTGGATAAAGAGGAGCATATTATTAAGATGATCATATTGAGGATGTTGGCACTCCAAAGGAGGCCAAGACATAACTAATTGCAAAAACCTCAAAAGAGATTGAGCTACCTGAAAAGTAATATTGAGATTTTGATAAGTTATGTCGCAATGAGAAAAATGGAACCGAAAAAGATAGAATTGTCGACAATAGTTTTGATAATAATATCATGTGATCAAATGAGGATCTTATACATAAATCTGATGTACAACGTAAGCAGAAAAGTGATTGGCCAAGATGAAAATGAAAAGGAAAAGACGCAATGAAAATACGATTATGTTATTTCAATGTAAGAGTTATAGACCTGCAACCCAAACACATGAGACACAAAGTTCTTATATGATATGCGAACAATTATGTGAAAACAAAAATTTTCACAATGGTATAATAGTTATGATGATATATAAGGTATATTATTTTGTGGTGGATGAAAAATAATTACTAGTCTGGCAAAATATATGAAAAATATGCGTCTATTGAATATTGTTAAAGCCTATGCATATGGCTCATTGGACGGTGAAATGTGTATTAGAATGCTTAAAGGATATATAACGCCGAAGCATGTCTGAGAAAATAATTCAATATATAAAATGTTATGTGGATTAAAGATTTTGAGTATATATTTGATTGAAAAATGTATAGAATAAATCAACATATTCTGAAGATATGGTAAATGGATACATTAATTCGACATATCCCGAAGATATGATCGAGAAATACATTTTAACATATAATTTGATCACAATGCATCTGTTTAGTTCAGATGGAAAAAAGATCAACTATCTGAAAAATCATTGATGTCATTCACATTCAAGAAATATATTTTAATGATAATAAGTGATATTGCCGTCAGAATGTGATATTGTCGTCAGGGGGAGTAAAAGTGATGTTATCAGGGGGAGTAAAGATTATGCTGTACTCTTTTTTCCTTAACCAAGGTTTTGTCCACCACAGGGTTTTCCTGGTAAGGTTTTTAACGAGGCAGCTTTAATATATAATGTGTACTCTTTTTCCTTCACTAGGTTTTTGTCCCATTGGGTTTTTCCTAGTAGGTTTTAATGACGCACAATATTTGTTATGGACATTCAAGGGGTAGTGTTATAAACATCTTAGAGTGAATGTCCATAACCCCTAACTCTTAAGATTTCTTATGTTTAATATCACAACCTTGAAACCTCCCAATGAATGCCTTGCAAGGAGTTTCTTATTGTTAATGTTGTATCATAATGTGGATTGATTCCAATGCCTTTATGTTGTATCATAATGTGGATTAATTCTTCTGTTTATGACATTGTAACTCTTGGAAGGATTTGGGGCCTATAAATGGAGTTGTAACACAAAGGGTTGTATGGACATGGAAGATACAATGAAATGAAAGAGAACTCCCCTTTATTCTCTCCTTCAAATTTCTCTCATCTTCTCCATCTCTCTATCTCAATCTCTTACATATTCTTTTATTTTA
The DNA here is from genome assembly GCA_006871305.1 of Vachellia collinsii. Classification (NCBI taxonomy): domain Eukaryota; kingdom Viridiplantae; phylum Streptophyta; class Magnoliopsida; order Fabales; family Fabaceae; genus Vachellia; species Vachellia collinsii. Next base: position 9,907 of record QFDD01010799.1, read on the forward strand.
TAACATGTACAAAGTATACAAGTTATCAAAATATACTATACGACAATGCAACTCATGAAAATAAAGAACCTATAAGTAGTTTTATGACTTTTTAATAGCATCAAATATGAAATTAGTTCCCTATTTTTGTGTTAAATCATTATTTTATTGTAAATTGAATGTCTATTTAAAATACGAAAACGTAGACTATAGAAAGCAATTTATTGTGCTTAAAAACATTTATTAATTAAAGTTATTTTATTAGTTAAAATGATTGAAAATGTATGTACCAAGTATTTTATTGTATAAAAGTTATCAAAACATACTATACGACAATGCAACTCATGAAAAAAAAGAACCTATAAGTAGTTTTAAGACTTTCTAATAGCTTAAAATACGAAATTAGTACCCTATTTTTTTGTTAAACCATTATTTTATTGTAAATTAAATGTCAATTTAAAATACAAAACGTAGACTATAGCAAGCAATTTATTGTGCTTAAAAAAATTGATTAATTAAAGTTATTATATTAGTTAAAATGACTCAAAATGTATGTACCAAGTATTTTATTGTATCAAAATAATGAAAATATACTATACGACAATGCAACTCATGAAAATAAAGAACCTATAAGTAGTTTTATGACTTTTTAATAGCTTCAAATACGAATTAGTAACTTATTTTTTTGTTAAATCTTTATTTTATTGTAAATTTAATGTCAATTTAAAATACAGAAATGTAGACTATAGCAAGCAATTTATTTTGCTTAAAAAAATTGATTAATTAAAGTTATTTTTTTAGTTACAATGACTCAAAATGTATGGACCAAGTATTTTATTGTCTAAAAGCTATCAAAATATACTAGACGACAATGGAACTCATGAAAATAAAAACCTATAAGTAGTTTTATAACTATTTAATATCTTCAAATACGAAATTAGTACCCTATTTTTTTGTTAAATCATTATTTTATTGTAAATTGAATGTCATTTTAAAATACAAAAACGTAGACTATAGCAAGCAATTTATTGTGCTTAAAAAAATTCATTAATTAAAGTTATTTTATTAGTTAAAATGATTCAAAATGTATGTACCAAGTATTTTATTGTATAAAAGTTATTAAAATATACTATACGACAATGCAACTCATGAAAATAAAGAACCTATAAGTAGTTTTATAACTTTTTAATAGCTTAAAATACGAAATTAGTACCCTATTTTTTTGATAAACCATTATTTTATTGTAAATTAAATGTCAATTTAAAATACAAAACGTAGACTATAGCAAGACATTTATTGTGCTTAAAAAAATTGATTAATTAAAGTTATTGTATTAGTTAAAATGACTCAAAATGTATGTACCAAGTATTTTATTGTATCAAAATAATGAAAATATGCTATACGACAATGCAACTCA
>QFDD01010800.1:0-11332 GCA_006871305.1 Vachellia collinsii
TCTTAGCATCTAATGTCTTGCCTACCTCTCATGTTAGTGATGTATCTAAGGATAGAGCTTGTCTGATGTACCTCCTCATGCATGGTGAACCAGTGGATTTGGCCAGTCTTATGTATAATAAGCTGAGAACAAATCTCACTCAACACAATAGCAGCTTGTTATTTGCACACTTCATCACAGACATGTGCATGTCCCATGGGATTAAGCCTTCTTTGAAGGATGGCAAGATCACACCTACAAAAGCTTTTGATTATAGTCTTCTTACTGATGATGTTGATCATGAGAGACAAGGGGATGAGCAAGAAGAAATGAACCAACCATCCTCTGCTCCTAACCCCAACCTGCAAGACCTTTATAATCTACATCAACAAACGCACCAGCAGCAATGTGACATGATAAGCAAGCAGAATGACCTGATAAGGAAGTTAATGAGAAAATTTGATCGCTTAGCTCAATATTTGGAACTTGACTGCTCTTCTGACTCAGATAAGGAAGCCAATGAAGCTGGCCCTTCTGGGACAATGGATGAGGATGACCCTATTGATGATTGATGTAGATGTAGTTGTTTTCTTTTATTTTCTATGAACGTTGGGCTGATGCTGTTTCGTCAATATATTTTGAATAGTTTATGTATAACCCTTTATCTGTAGTTGGATGACACTTTATTTTGGCAATGATTCTTTGTGCAGCATCACTAATCTGTTTCTAATGTTACCTTTTGTTAATGTTAATGATTTTGTTGGTCAATGGAATTAAACTCTTGTTCTTGACATGAAAAAATTTTTATAAGTACTCTTTGAATCCTATACTAACACATTCATTCACTAAAAGCATTTATGAGAGGAGGTTTTTTTTAATAACATTATGAAATACAAGGGGGTAGAAATAATCCTAGACTCAAAAAAATCATTCTTGAAATTAAAGAATTAATTGTTTTTCTTTTTTTAAAATTTTAAGAAATAGTTTTCAAAATCACCATTTCATATCAAATATTTGTTTGGTTCAACTTAATTGAATGCATCTAGTTTTTTGATTGGTTGAGAATTTTAAATAAATCCCAATGGGAATGATAACGATACTTTATCATTACTTTATTACTTGATGTGACCTATGCACTTGCTAAGCGAGCACTCCTATTCTTTGGACAAAAAAAATCGTTGCTTCTATTCCAGCCCCCAAGGCCTCCAGAGTTGCAAAACGCCAGACCACAGTCATCCCCTTTCAGCTTCACTCACGTTGCCATCACCCGTTAAGTAGAATGGAATGAATGAGTCTCTAGTATGAATTTTCGTCTGTAATAGCAATGGCATGCTGCCTCCTATGGATTTATGAAGAGATTGGAAAACTTTCTTTACAAATGTTCCTTATCATGAAAACAATTTGGACTATACTTGTCTAATGGTGGTATAATGTGACCTTGTGTTTCAAGATGCTTTTCCCCCTTTTTGGTGCATAGGAGAGGAATAGAATTCCTCTTCTCCCATTCGAATTTGAAGATGTTGCTTCATGAGCAATACATTTGGTTAGAACCAATTTGTTCGCATATTAGACATGAAAACTGCTTCATGAAGCTCTAGTGATTGTTTGTTAAATTCTTGTATTATTAGGTTGTGCTATATTGATTAAGTACATAGTAATTTTTTTTTTGTATTTTGGATGATTTTATTTGATTTTTGTGATTTATTACTTATTTTATACGTAGACTTGTTTTCTCTGAAGCTTCATTCCTTGCTGTCGGCCGTCACTTTTTACCTTTACTTGCATTGGCATTGAGCTTTACTTGTAAAGTCACCTTTGCCTGTCCCTTTTCATAGAGCTGCAGAGTTGTTGTTGCTTGAAGGTACCCTTCTCTCTTTCTTTTATTCTAAATTTTAATCTACTTTCATTGTCTCAGTGAATGCTGCTAGTGACTTGCTTGTTTGGATTTTTTTCCTCTATTGCTCTCATTTAAACGGATTTGTGGACCAATTTCGTGTACTTCCTACTGTAGATCTTTCGGGTCTCAATTTTTGTTTGTTTTAGCTCAATTTTTGTTTGAAGAAGCCTCTGTATCGAACATTGACGTCTTCATTTAAGTAGACTTACTGCAGCCAAACACTCCCTAAAATAATACAATAAAAAAAGAAGGTTAATTATTGAACAATATGAACGGTGTCGACCTAAGGTGAAGATAATAATGCTCTGATAATCTTATTATTTTTGTACTATAGATTATATATATGAGCTAGTAGGATCAGCCATCAACGGATGAGCAAGGATCATGGGATCTTGATTACAATTTGAAATTCAAATATGCTAAAAACAAATCTCTAATAATTACAATTAATTCCTACAAATCCTCTTATAAATCCGTATACTATCTACATTAAATATTGCTATAATATGTACTCTAATAGTGGTCTTGCAGATTTTTTTTGAATGATATTCTTTTTGAGTTGCTACTTTTCTAGTTTTTTTTTCCAGTTTACTTGCTTAGAATTGTGTCAGCCACTTATGAATCTTCATTTTATATTGAAAAAGATATGTTCATTTTTGTGGTTATTTACTTTCCTAGATAAACGTTTTTTCCCCTTATGTTCATATTGAAATAAGTATTGATCTTCATTTTTTTTATTAACTAGAAATGGATGAAAGTTGGTTAGACATTAAAGATAGAGGAAACCTAACATACATTTGAGGAGTAGATGGTTTTCTGGAATGGGCATTCACTCAGCATGGAGTGACAAATACAATACGTTGTCCTTGTAAGAAATGTAAGAACATTGTATTCAAAGCTCGAAGAGATGTTAGGTTTGACTTGTTACGTAAGGGTTTTTGGGAGAGCTACAAGGTGTGGGATTTACATGGGGAAATTTCTAGATTTCAAAGTGACTGGGGGACATCAAGTAGAATGGTAGAAAACAATACAAATGAAGAAGAAAAGCTTGTAAGGATGGTATATGATGCATATGGGTTTGCTTGTATGGATACAAACTTTGGATTAAATGAGAATGAAGAGGTTACAAACATTGGATTAAATGAGAATGAAGAGGCTACAAACATTGGATTAAATGAGAGCGAAGAGCCAAATGTTCATGCCAAAAAGTTCTTTAACTTATTACAAGATGCAGAAACAGAACTTTATCCACATTGTGACTAAATGTCAAAATTGTCTTTCATTGTAAAATTGCTTCAGTTGAAGTGCATTAACCATTGGAGCAATAATTCCATGGATGCCCTCTTGGCCCTATTCAAAGATACTCTCCCATAAGGGGCTTTAGTGCCAAACTCATTCTATGAAGCTAAGAAGATAATTTGTGATTTGGACCTAGGTTATGACAAAATTGATGCCTGTGGGAATGATTGTATATTGTATTGGGGAGATCATGCAAATTCACAATCATGTCCTAAGTGCAAAATGCCTAGATGGAAGTTAAACAAGAAAAAGGGAAAAAGGTTGCTCAAAAAGTGTTGAGGCATTTTTCAATAACACCTAGACTACAAAGGCTTTATATGGCGAGAGAGACAGCTAAAGAAATGAGGTGGCACAAAGAGAAACACATTGATGATGGTGTATTGAGACACCCAGCTGATTCTCTTGCTTGGAAACACTTTGACCAACAATACCCTAGCTTCTCTACTGATCCAAGAAATGTTCGAATGGGTTTGGCAAGTGATGGATTTCAACCTTTTGGGAATATGAGTGCTAATCATAGCATTTGGCCCGTTGTCTTGGTACCATATAACTTGCCACCATGGCTTTGCATGAAGAGCCCATACTTTATGTTGACTCTTCTTATTCCTGGTCCGAAATGTCCAGGAGATGTAATAGATGTTTATTTACAACCAATGATCAAAGAGCAAAAACAACTGTGGGACGTTGGGGTGCAGACATATGATGCACACTCTCAATCAAATTTTATTATGCATGCAGCAGTATTATGGACAATAAATGACTTCCTGGCATATGGAAATCTTTTAGGGTGGCAACCAAAGGCAAGCTTGCATGTCCATGTTGCCACAAAGACACACATTGCATTTCATTAAGGAGTAAGTTATGTTATATGGGTCATAGGCATTTTCTTCCACAAAATCACCCATGGCATAAAAATAAGATCTCTTTTGATGGGAAAGAAGAACATGGGACTCCACCAATTCAACTAACTGGAGATGAAGTACTTCTGCAATTAGAACAATTGGGTGATGTGTCATTTGGAAAATTTCATAAACGAAAATGTCATGCAATCACTAAGGCTTTCAAATGGAGGAAAAGAAGCATTTTTTCCAATTGTCGTATTGGAAAAACTTGTTGATACGGCATAATCTTGATGTAATGCATATAGAAAGAAATGTTTCTGATAATATTGTGTCAACGGTGATGGATTTAGTTGGAAAAACAAAGGACACATTGAAAAGTAGGTATGATCTGACGGACTTGGGCATTAGGAGTAATATGCATCCAATTGAAGATGGTAATAATGTTTTAAATCCTCATGCTGCTTACACATTGTCCCCTGAAAAGAGGTTGGCCCTCTGCGAATTCATAGCTAACTTAAAGGTACCTGATGCTTTTGCATCTAACCTTTCAAGGTGTGTCAACATTCAAGAACGAAAAATATTTGGTTTGAAGTGTCATGATCATCATGTGCTATTGCAAGAAATATTGCCAATTGCAATACGTGGGCTATTACCTCCCCAAGTGTGTGAACCAATTATAGAACTAGGAAGATTTTTTAAGAATCTTTGTTCAAAGTGCTTAACATGTGAAGAACTTGACAAACTTCAAAATCAAATAATATTAACCTTGTGCTTAACCTTCTTTGACGTCATGGTTCACTTGCCAATACATTTGGCAAATGAGGCAAAAATTGGTGGTCCAGTTCAATATCGTTGGATGTACCCCATAGAAAGGTAACATATCAAGCAATTTATAACTATTTCATTTATAGTATATCATTCAAAACAACCTAAAGTCTGTTAATTGTTTTTGTTTTTGCACAAGGTATTTGCAATCACTGAAATCAAATGTTTGCAACAAGGCTCGACCCGAAGGATCAATTGCAAAAGGATATTTGGCAGATGAATGTATTACATTTTGCTCACGATATTTGAAAGATTTTCCTACAAAGTTAAATATCCCACGTAGGAATGATGACAACAATGTTGACATCCACAATGAGTTTTGGATATTCAAGAAAAATGGTGAAGCTAGGGGACATTTTGAGGCAATCCATCTTTCCCATGAAAAGTATTGTCAAGCGAGGATGTATGTACTCCAAAATTGTGAAGAAGTTTGGTCATTTATAGAGTACATCAACCTTACTTGAATTTAAAATGCATTTGTTATCATATATATATATAAATATATTTCTCATTTCTATTAAAAATATTTAGGGAACATAAGAGAGAACTTGAGACCCGAGGTCTAATGACTGAGTTCAGACAAAAGGAGTTTCCAGAATGGTTTCGTTCACGAGTAAGTAATAATACTTGCAACCTTGTTTGTTTTTATTGTAATAGTACTGAACAAATGGTTTTTATCTGCACAGGTGACCACGATGTCAATAGAAGGCCATGTAAGTACTGAACTAATAAGTTTATCAATTGGTCCATTGAAGGTGGTTAATCGCTACTCTATGTTTATTGTCAATGGATTTCGCTTTCACACAAGTGATCGAGCAAAAGGGAAAAAAACTCAAAACAATGGAGTCATGGTTAAGGGAGATGACACTAGTTCTGATAAAGAATATTATGGTGTGTTAAAGGATATTTATGAGTTATCCTATATCAGGAACAAAAAAATATACTTGTTTAAGTGTCATTGGTGGGATGTCGCTCACTATGACAAAGGATATAAGGTTGACCAATATGGGTTCACAAGTATCAATACTCAATATTCTTTACAAACCAATGAACCATTCATTCTAGCATCTCAAGCAGAGCAAGTTTTTTTTTTGAATGACATTGGTAAACCTGGTTGGCTTGTCGTTGTCAAAACTAATCCACGTGATTTGTTCAATATGCCATTTGAGAATGATAGTGATGTTAATGTTGTTATGACAGATGATGAGGTTTATCAACAATTGGTGGTTGACTTAAATATTTATGATGCAAGTCCTGTACAACCTGATACTATCATTAACTTGTATGGAGAAAATGCACAACCCCAGAGATTTATTCAAGTAGGAGAATCATCACAGAGAAGAAACCGTAACTCTTTGGGGATTGGATTTATCGACGACAATGAAACTGATTCATCAGTTCACAAAGATACTGATGATGAAGATATGTTTGATGAATATGATAGTGATACAGAAGAAGAATATGACACAGAAAATGAAGTAGAACAAAATAAATCAGAAGATGCTGGTACAAGTGATAATTCAACAGAAGATTCGGTTGATTGAAATTACTGTCTCATATGGTAGCTTTTTAGTAATTTGTAGATTAAGTCATCATAACTTGAATGTGTTTTTCGATTTTCATTGTTTATTTATGAACAAAACTTGGACATTTTTCAGGATATGTCAGGACTAAGAAGAGGCCGAGGTGGTAGAGTTTCTTCATTTATTAGGTCGCATGATGACACAAGTAGTGGAGGTAATTGCTCTACACCTCAATCAACACATATCATTTCATCTCGATCACGACAGTTGCAACTTGAGGAAATACCTGCAAATTCTCCCTCTACTCAAAATAGCAGTGCAGGTGAATTCTCTTAAATTCAATTTAATAAAATACATAAGCTACATCTCATGTCAAGTTTACCTGTTCTAATTATCTCACATTAATGATAGGTTCTTGTAACACCATATACAAGAGTAGAGGAGTTTACAAGTCTATTAAAGTGGACTTGAGAACCAAACTTGGGGCAAAAATACCAGTAACAATTTCAGATTCCATGGCAAAAGCAGTAGCTCCAGAAGCAAGAAACCTTGATAGTTATTGTGGTTATACTGTTAGGACCACAGTTACATTTGAATATGGTGCTAAGTGGCATATTATTTCTGAAAAATTTGGTGATCAGATGATGTTGAAAGTGAAGGTAATCTATCATTCCAATACACATGCACATGCATATATATATATTTGTTTATGTTTTTATAACAAGTATTTATGTTTCTTCATTTTAGGACAAATTTGAAAATGCTGACACAGGAAATGAAGAAAAGTTTGAGAAGACTATCATGATTAATTTACAAAATGCCTTCAGAAATTGGAAGACTAACTTGCACTGTTACTACAAGAAATATGTTTCTGATAAGGATAGGTTGGATAATCCTCCTCCAAATCTTAGTTTTCAAGATTGGAAGAGATTATTAACTTATTTTCAATCTGATATATTTAAGGTATCTTTCTAACCACTTAAGTGAATAGCATTTTAATTTATTCATTGAATTGTTATTATTGACCAAAGTTGTCATAGAATAAAAGTGCATAAAATATGAAAAATCGAGAAAAACAGGTGACAAAACATACTTGCGGTCCACGATCATTTGCAGAGATTGACTACGCTGTAGTAAGTTCAATTTCTTTTCACTTTAATTTATCCTATTAATCATATTTCCATTTTCAAATATACTATTTCTTGTCATTGTGCATTATACTTTGTAGAGAGACCCCATCACTGGACAGCATGCACCACCTGACCAGTTGTGGGAGTTAACACATACTAGAAAGACTTCAGAGGGACAAAAATATTTTTGGGCAGATCCACAATCTGAACAAATTCACGTATGGTTTTATCTTTTTCAATGTTGAGTAAATGAATTTTTTTTATTTAATTTGATTCAAACTTCAATTTTAGATTCGCATTCAAGAAATTATTCAACAATAAGAAGAAGAGTTGGAGAGTGATGCTCGAATGACCTCTGATGACATACTGACAGCTATTCTTGGAGAAAGGTCAGGGTATGTACGAGGAAAAGGATATGGTGCAGAGCCTTCAAGGAAGAGAGCTCGCACTCATTATAGCGATACTTTAATTATGGAGGATGTTTGTAACAAGTTACATGAAGAGTTTGATAGAAAATTTCAAGAGGAGCGAGAAAAGATGGCAGAAGAGCGTGTAAGGATGGAGGCAGAGCGTGCACGGATGGAGGCAGAGCGTGCAAGGATGGAGACAGAGCTTGCTGCAGAGCATGCACAACTTGAGCAAAGGATGGAACTAATGGAATAAAGGATACATGCTCAACTAGCTGCATCCTTAGCTACTTTAATGCCACAGGGGCAACCTTAAAATATACTTACCATAGGACAATTTTCTCAGTTGCTCCCCAATAGGTATGATTAAGCAAAAGCCCAAACTTCTATGCCTTACTATTGGTTGCCTCAGGCTTGGATTGTGAGATTGATCAACTTGACTGTTTAAGTGTTTTTAATTTTCATTTTGGACAAATTTACTTTCACCTTTTTTTTTCTTCATTGTTATCATGTTAGTTATGATATTAGTCTACTGTGTGGTGATTCTTAAATTGGGCATTCTCAAGCGGCTAAGTATGGTTTTAAATGCTCAAAGATGTACTGTGTTATTTGGTTTTTTTTTTGGCCCAAAAGGATGTAGGGCATTCATTTTATTTTTAATTGTTTGTAGATCATTCTCATTTATTTCTAAGTGACAGATAATAAAATCATTCTCATTTATTTCCAATGGTAGCTAATGAAAATGTTCAATATTTAGATTTCTTTCAAGGAGTAAAACCAAGAGCTATTTGAGAAGGTATGGTTACTAATATGCATTAGCATCATAATTTTTTGGTCACATAATTTTCTTTTGTAACATTTTATTTCTGATGGTCTTAATAATATTCTTTTCATGCATGTGGTTTCTGGTTAGCATTCCCAGTTGGTTCACAGTGGATACCAGGCTTGGATGTTTATCTCTTCCTTTGGACACACCCCAATGCTTCTCTGCAGAGATGTATTCGGCGGACATAAGCATTAATGTTGGCATGGCTGAAGATGATAAGGTAAATGAACATGTAAACAAAAGCAATTCACCTTGATCAATGCATTCAGTTGTAACGGATGTAAGTAACAAGTTATATAAAGCCTTTGATAGAAAATTCTAAGAGCAAGAAAAGATGCATGGAAGCAGAGCGTGCAAAGATGGCAGAAGAGCGCGTGAAAATGGAGTCAGAGCGTGCACATTTTGAGCAAAGGATACAACAAATGGAGTAAAGAAAGCATGTTCAACTAGCGGCTTTAGTGCAACAGGGGCAATATTAACTAACATGTACTTACCATACAATTTTTAATCGCTTTAATAAATAATCTCTTTTTCCCTTTTTTAGTTTAGAATGTTAAAAAATCATGTGAACATTATTGATTTATAATATATTAATTTTCAATCTTCAAATTCATGTGTATATTACAAATCTTTTATTTAAATGTAAAAAAAATTGAATATAAAGAAATGTGTTTTTTAGGCCTCACATTTACATTTTTTAGATCGCTTGTTTATATGCGGTCTAAATGTATTACTTTCTAAACCGCACGAAAGATATGCGGTTTAGAAAGATGACATTTTTTTTTCCAATAGAAAGAAATGTTTTTCAGACCTCACATTTACATTTTTTAGACCGCTTGTTTACATGCGGTCTAAATGTATTACTTTCTAAACCGCAATGCCAGACATGCGGTTTAGAAAGATGACTTTCTAAACTGCATAACTGGCAAGCAGTTTAGAAAATGACTTTTTTTTCCAATAGAAAGAAATGTTTTTAAGACCTCACATTTACATTTTTTAGACCGCTTGTTTAAATGCTGTCTAAATGTATTACTTTCTAAACCGCATGCCAGACATGCGGTTTAGAAAGATGACTTTCTAAACCGCATAACTGGCAAGCAATTTAGAAAATGACTATTTTTTCCAATAGAAAGAAATGTTTTTAAGACCTCACATTTACATTTTTTAGACCGCTTGTTTATATGTAGTCTAAATGTATTACTTTCTAAACCGTACTTAACACATGTGGTTTAGAAAGACATCTTTCTAAACCGCACATGATACATGCGGTTTAAAAAAATTTTGACTTTCCTTATCACCAAACAGCCGTGTCGGGGCCTTCAGCAGCGACAAAGGCACCGCCTATGCTATACATCAGCGGTGACACATAGTCGCCGCACACTCTCCCTTCAGTGGCGACATAAAGTCGCCGCCTAAACAACCATTCGGCGGTGACTTTTAGTCGCCACCGAATGTTATCTTTCAGCGGCGACTATTAAATGTCGCCGCCAAAAGCTTCGGCCATAGCTTCTTCTGTAGCGAGTGGCGGCGACATTTTGTCGTTGCTGAAAAGGTTTCTATGGCGACATATTGGCTTTTAGCGGCGAAGATTCTTTTTTTGTAGTGTTATAAGGATATGACTAAAAAATTATAGGGACCTAATTGAAAATCAAATGAAATTTATGTGACATTTTTCACATGGAAGGACACACACAACTCAACTAAGAATGAGAAGGGGCAATGAAGAATCAACAAGTTGTCCTTTTCTCTGTGTCTAGGACGAAGATACTATGCACCTATTGAGAGATTGCTAGAATGCCAGAGACAGATGGCGATCCCTCCATGTGGCATGAGCTCTCTATTATGTAGGCAGCGAATTGGGTTAAACGGAATTTAACATATAAAGTAGGTCATAGCCAAACTAAAAAGTTTCACTAGCCTAATCTCTTTCTTTTATATTAGTTGGGATATTTGAGTGACTGGGTTTAATAAACTCTTGGAATCCCACAAGATAATGATCACAACAACGCTTTTAAAAGTCTCTTTAAAGCTTGTTTAGATCATGATTTATTTGAAAAAATGTGCTTTTTATAATTGTTATACCACGCAAGAGAATGAACAGTTTATCAAGCCGTAGAAGTGGTGGCTCAATACTGGATGATGGTAGAAGCAGATGCGAAGGAGTCAATATGCAATGATCCAACCATTGGATCAATGGCTATAGTTGCAAACTCAAGAATGTTTTGCCTACTATCGTAGAGTTGATTGGCATAATTTAGGGCCTTAACTTGTGTTGGAACAAAGGTTGTAGGAGAGATACGCCTTATTTTATATTGTATAAAAGTCATTGATTTGTTGACTATGTATACAGAGATCATAACATCACAATTGACTATTTAGTAAGGTTCAAAGAACCGGACCGGACACTGAACCGGTTGAGGTAGTGGGTCAAGGTTTAATGGGTTAGATCGGGGTTAAACCGGGGTCAGAGCGGCCATATAAAATAATGACATTTAATTGATAATATTAAAATATAATACTTTTAATAATGTTTAATTTCAAAATATTCATCTTTATCAGTTAAAATCTTTTAGTCATTGTAATTAATAATCATTCAAAATAAAA
>QFDD01010801.1:0-11986 GCA_006871305.1 Vachellia collinsii
CTAGAGTAAGTCCTTTCCCAATTCAACAAAACAACATATAATATTCGAAATGACAAATTTTATTTGTAATAAAAATTGGGGCGTACCATTATATTGCTGGCGGTCCAGTTTATGATTTTTTTCTTTTTTGGGTAAAATTCGGGGCAATATACCTATCATATCATTCCATTGAAACTAGACATGGAAAAGAGCATCCACATAATTATTGTACATGTGAAAGCTCCCCTCTTTAGGTGGAAAATCATAGAAGATTATCATGTCATCTTGCTGGGGGCTAATATTTGCCATACAATCAGCAGAATGATTTCCCTCTCTGTATACATATGTTGGAATCTCACCTCTTAAGGCTATACAGATACATTTTCACAAGTTTTAGCGGGTTTCACTCAATTTCTTCACCTTCCCCAAGTTTCTCTAACCTGCTAACTACAGTTAACGAGTCACATTCAACTATCAAGTTTTTTATTTTCAGATCCATAGCTAGATATAAACCTGTAATAATCCCGCAGATTCTAGCCACCACAGGCCAGCAAGAGCCTAGTTTCGTCGTGTATCCTTTTACCCATCTGCCATCACCACCCCTTAAAAGGCCTCCACATCCTGCAGTTCCAGCTTGTCCTTTTGATGCTCCATCTAAATTTAGCTTTATCCAGCCCACTTCTATGGTGTGTTCCAGCTGATGCTATTCACTTGCTTTATCGTATTCATATTGCCATATTTATCATTTACCCGGTCTATAATTTATTATTGGCTCATACACATCAGTACATCAGTCCTAACTAAAATTTTCTGCATAATTAAATTGCTAAAACTTGGTTTGTGACTGAGTTTTATTTCCCGTTAACTTAAATGGCAGTAGTCAGCAATGTCTGTGACTGAACCTCATAACGAAAATTGAATTTTTTGGAGTCATCGGCCGACCAAATGAAGATGCCATGAAGCTTGCCGTGACGTGAAACTTGAGCACATACTTCAAAAAAGCCATGCTCTGGTTTTAAGCCGCCACTATTATCTGTCCCAAAACTCACCAACACCTTCCCTCCTCTGTAATTTCTCACCTGCCTCTCAAAGTGTCCCACAAAGTCACGCTTGGTCGTCCCCTTGGGATATGCATAGAACTGAAAGTTCACGTAGTCTATGAGATGCCCATACTTTCTCCACAAAGCCAGGTAATGGGATTGAACTGGTCCGTCCTCGTACGGTGCTATAGAAGCAAAAGACACAATCCTACTTTGTTTAAGGTAGTATACAAGCTTACCTATTCAATCAGCAAACGTATCAGGATCTGCGTCGAAGTGTTCGTAGTCAATATCGATTCCGTCTAGGTGGTTGGATTGGACTAGTTGAGTGATAGCATGAATTGCATTTCGGAGCCATGAATTAACCAACGTGGGTTTGAAGAACACTTTATGTTTGGCTACGGTGTCGCCTCCGAGGCTCAAAGCTACTTTAACGTTAGAGTGGGAGGACTTAATGGAAGAGATATGAGAAGGGCTGAGATTTTGTGTGTCCCAATAGGGTTCAAAACCCAATAGGGTTCAAAATCGCCATTGGTCGGTCATGGAGGGGAGGTTGAGTTAGTGCAATCAATGGCGAAAGAGAGAATGAAGTGGAATTCCACATTGGGATTTATAGGCACATCTGAGAAGGTGACGTTATTGCCTTCGGCTCCGATGTATTCTCTGAACAGCTTATTGGGCTCCGATGCTGCAGCTAGCACCAACGTGATTCTGGCGGCGAAGAGAAGCTAGAACAGAAGAAGAGAGGAGGGGTTGATGAGAGAACTCATGATTATTGGTGAGTGAAGATTTGTGTTGCGTTTAGGGTTATTTATGCAAGTGACGACTCTGGGTTTCACTAACAAGCCTTCATATATCTTTGTGCAGACGTTAGTTTTGATTTTGGGAGAATCTCAGAGCCAACAATTATTGACTTTTTGGAAGCTAGACATTCATTTTATGTTTTCCTATAAAATGTTCCCGGTGAGTACGATGGTATCACCATATAATATAGATATCCACACGATTCATCGCTCTTTGAAGTAAAATATCAGCTCTAAACGGAATCCAACGTGAGTACGGGGAATTATATATATGTTGTACTGTGCTTCGGGTTTCATGCATAGGTGTTCTCGTAAGGCTAAAAGGCCACTAAAGTCAATATGAAAAGAAGGACGCCTTGCTCATTCACTTGTATGAACTGAGGCGATTCAAAATGAATGAATGTAAAATCTCAATTTCCACGGTATATCAGAACATCATTGTCTGGATCATAGATGCTTTGTTACGTAGTGGGACGGCAACGGCCAAACTTTGTCCACTCTCTCATTTTGGATTCATGCTACACTAGCTTGCACTATTTTATGCCTCTCAACTGTACAGATTCTAGATTGCGGACAAGCAATATTAAGCTAGTAGTTCTAATCAAGATATAGTTAGATACAAAATGTGGGCGCCTCTCTGGGGTTAGCTCATTCGGATGAACTCAACCCTGCCACCTCAAATGCTTGTTACAAGAAACAGTTGTTTAGGCCCAAAACTTTGCATCGGGTTTATTGTAAGAATGTCCAACGTAGCCCACTGAGAGTTTACATCAGTATGAATCGATGAGCTCAGGGGGAGAACGTATTTTGTTACTAGGTCTAAAAAATTACTGTTGATAGTAGTAAATTTGATAATCTAGGAATACTAATAGTTTGTTTAGATTAATTTTTAAAAAGTGATTGTACGCAATCCGATGTAAGTATATAAGAGAAGTTTTATCTCAACTTGTGTAAAAGTGATTCTAGCAGTTTGACAAATAAGCCTTAAGATCAGTTATTGTTAGAGCAATATTTGAGGATCAAGGGATGGGATAAAGGTGTGTTAAATAGCACATGAAGCTGACAAGCACACATGGGTGGTGCCCCATCGTCAGTTGTTTCGAATGGTACTTGCAGACAACACCACACTAATAACTCTTGCGGAGGCCCAACACGGGTTTAGATGTTCTGATAACGTTTGCACTCTCATCAACCTTTATTCCGTTTTCTCTCCTCTAATAACAAATAGAGGAGAAATTAAAGTATCATCATAACTGAAAGGAATCACTTGTTTAAGAATGTTGGCTCCTCTATCTCCTTGCATTGATCTCTATAAGGTGATTGAAGAATTCTGTTCAGACAGCATAGTCCCAGGTCAAAGTGATTCTTTTTCAAGTGAAGTTTGTGGATCCTAAGGTTATGATCCTGAAGCATTTATTGGATTAACCATCTACTGGCTTGAAGAAAAAGACCATGCCGGTTTGTTAATTTTCCTCTTTCTTGCCTGTCTGACTATGTCATATAGACTTAGTTAATGAAAATGAGCGATATACCCATATTTGTGGTTGGACACCTATCATCTGACATTCGATTGTAAATAAAACATTCTTTCAAATGCTAAATTATCAAGGGTATATTTTTTTTAAAAAAAAATAAATGCAAGGTACGGTTTATCATGGTAGTGTGAGGATGTTTTAGTTCGAATTAAACAAAATTAATGGTTGATTTTGGCAATGGAGGATTGGTTTATTTTGTTTGATGTTCGATTTAAAATATGGAAAAAGGAGGATTAAATTTTAGGATTTTAAGTTTTAATTAAGTGTATATTTAGTATTAACCTCCTTATAAGGTCTAATATTGTCATTGTCATTCTTCCTTCTTTTTTCATATCATACTGTTCCAATAAATTCAAGTGTTTCATGTAAGTTTAAGTCCGATAACATCAACATGTATACTCATGACAGTTTATTAAGCGTCGGCTAAAAAAAAGAAAAAGGGCAGTGTTTATTAAGCAATTCTCATGAGGTAAACCCAACACCCCAAAGTATAGTACCGTCTATTCAGTTGCAGCTGACATCAACAGATGAATCATTCATCATCTTGCAAGCAAAACTAATTTCGCAAGAAATAAACTTGAAAAAAAATGAAAAACCTTGTACATATTCGCGTCTCCACAGAACCAAAGCCACGATCCCCCCTTTTTTTCATTTAAGGAAAAAAAAAATGAATATGTCATAAGTCATAAGTCATATCTCATAGAACTATATATCTGAACAATATGCTATTTACACGGCTCTGTCCCTGTCCTAATTGAGAGCAGTGAGGGGTAATCTAGAATCTCTCGCTGACAAAGCAGGTTCATATGATCCAATGTGTTTAAAATCTCCGTTTGCCAGTTTTGGAGATTTCGCATCCCAGAACGACCTCAATAGCTCCTCAAAAGGTGGGGTTCTAAGTTCTTCTATGGATGATATGCTGGGTAAATTGAACGGCCTCTTTCTCGGTGTTGAACAAGATGGTTCGTCGACCTGAATGTCAAAAAGATAATTTAGTTTATAAACACTGGGATTAGAAATTGGAATACAGTAAAATGCTGCTTCAATTCTCTTACCACGTATTCGTTCAGAAGACAATGCCCAGCATTCTCAGTTATCTCTACAATTTTGTGGTGATGAACACCTTTCAGTTCTCTTAAATCACCGCAGCATGGAGTAATCATGGAGTTCAAATTGCCGCACGCATCATGGTCAAGTTGTAAGGAATCTGCAAGTGTAAGAACGTGTAAGAAAATTATTGTCAATTAATATTCATGGTATGACCTAGCAAGAAAATTCTCGTGTATGTGTGTGTGTGTGGAATCAAATACTAACGATCAACAGATGAATTGATATCCTTGTTTGCTATCTCTGCATCTTCTAATGTAGTCGACACTGCACTTGAAAATCGAGCACGTAATGCTTGATTGTCTTCTATTCCTTGCCTAACCATAAAAGAGATTTAGGAATCAGTAAACATCAAACTAAGATCTGATGAAGACTTAGTATTGAGTGAGTAGTATGAGATGTTCAATGATATATTTAAGTAAGTTGGTTATCACATCTCAATAGCTAGCTTAAGGTATTCATCAATTAGTATCATAACATAGTTGTCCATGATTCCGAAGAGGGCTACCCAATCAGCAAGAGATGGGTAAAGTGTCTTAAAGTGTAGCTGTCGGGATGTTAGTTTTTCATAGAGACAAATTGATAGAGACTTTGTAGTATGAGATACCAAATCCTATTGATTCTTCCACATCCAAAGCTAGTTTTTAGGATAGGATTCTCTCATTGAACTTAAGTACCCATCTCAATAGCTAGCTTTTAGAATGGGGTTTCTTATCCTATTTATGTATCCATCAATAAGTATCAGAACCTAGTTGTCAATAGATCAAAAGGACTACCCCATCAACAAGAGACAAAAGGAGTGCCGCAGAGTTTGGCTGCCGGGATATCAACTGTCCATAGGAGCCAATTGCCGGAAACTTGGGAGCATGAGGTTAAGTCCCATTGTTTCTTCCATCTTAAAAGCTAGTCTTTGGGATAGGATTACCAATTCTACTTAAGTACTCATCAAGAAGGCCTACCTCACTATTGTATTCACAGAAGCAGCATTTCTCTTCTCCAGGCTAACCAGTGATTCTTGGGCGTTCCTCCATTGTTGTGCACCAATTTTTGCCTTGCTGAGGCTGCAGTAGTATACACAGAGTAAATTACAGTAGACGGGGGAAATGTAGTAGAGGCGGAGTATGCAGGTACATACCAGCTCTGTAGAACCTCCTCAAGGTCCTTCTTTCCAGATTCCACAGACGAAGTATCTTCATGGTAGCTGGCTTCCGCTTTTTCCATGTGAACTCTCCATTCTGCTTTGACAGAAGAAGTGGACTGTTGCATGGTTTTTGTTTCTTGCCGCAGTTTACTGGTTCTACTATTTGCACTCTCCCGAAGATCATTAATTGTCATTTGAACCTAGAAAATGAAGAAAATAAAGTTAAGAACATGAAAGCAATACAAGAAACAAATGAAGTTAGCGCAAGTTCAAAAGCTACAGATACCAGCTTTTTCTTTCTCCCATTTGAACCAGCTATCATTTCTGCCACTTTCTCCAATAATTGCCTTTCTTCATTAGCAGTACACTCCTATATAAATTAAGGAATGAGAAGTAAAAAAGTTAAAAGTGAGAAAAAGAAACAGATCTCTTCAATCATCATCCTTGCAACTCAAATTAAGCTGGGCAGTCACCTCAAATTTCTTTTCCAGTTCACACAATTTCTGGTCGTTGACAACTTGTGCTTCTTCTAAAATTTGGGTTAGATTGGATGCATGCATGTCTAAGGTCTCAAAGAAGTTGACTGTTATTTTAGATATTGTACGGGTCGTATCCACTGCTCTAGCATGTGCCTGTAAGCAACGCAAAAAAATTTCAGATATTTAATCAGATGTTCGCCTAGAAAACCAAAAGTCACATACCTCTCGTTGTTGTTGTGCATAAGCAGTTAACTTGCCCTCTTGCTTGTGGAGACTACTTTGAAGATCATTAAGCAACGAATCAGCTTCTAAGGCGATTCCTTTGAAAAGCTGAATCAAATAAATTGAGTTACATAAAGCAAGAATATTAAGGACGATAACTTATAAAGAGTATGATACACTTACATCCTCCAAGGCGGATGAGTGCCTGGCTACCTCAGAATTCAAGTCCTCGAAAGTTAACTGGTTATTTTCTTTAATTTCCTCAGCTAAATTATCCAAAGCTTTCATGCCAGAACCATACATGTTTTTCAATTTTTCCACCCTTACTCGAAGTTCTTCAGTAGCCTTCAGAAGCATACCGAAACATGAAGCTTGCAACACTATCAAATTAAGTACAAATCAAATATAATTTGCCTTCCTTTGAACCTCACCTCTGCTTTTGTTGAGACAAATGATTGCATATCGTCCTCCATGTCCTTTAGCTGCTGCTCTTGTTGCATTACAGATGTTGCAACAGTCTTGTGCAAAACTTCAAGCTGTTGAGCTAGCTGAGACTGAAATTTCTGAATGAGTATTCTGTTACCATCTTCAATTTTATCCTTTCGTTCTAATGCAAGAAAAAGCAATTCATTAGTAAACATATCCAGGATGTCAAATGAAGGTTCCTCCTTTCATAGAAGCACTGTAAGTTAAAACACCGAACTACTTGAGAATGATGCTAACCAATTTTAGCAAAAAGGCTGGACACATCTGATGCTGCATTCTGCAGCTCTTCTCGTAGCTCAATTGCACTCTCCACTAGCGCTTTCTCTGGAAAAGGCATGGCACAATTGTAGGAAATATCAGGTATATACTCATTAGAAACAGTTAATGAAAATCTGCCATTTAGATAAACTCCAATTAAAATACCCATTAGAAAATACGAATAAACTTGACCGACCAGATTTCAGTAGATTTGATATCAGAAATTCCTTTTCCTTGATCGTTGCATTAGCTTGTTTGTGCTTTTCCTCAAGATCAAACAATGATCGTTCAGATTCGTCTAGACTTTTCTGAGGTTACAGACAACAAGAGTTTAGCTCTTGAATAATGTCAGAAAAATTTAGAACAAAAGGAATGAACATAACCACCTCTTTTCATCTTTTACCTCTGTTTTATCAAGTTTATCACTCAATTCAGCAGTCAAAAGTTGCTGAGAATTGTAGAGTTCTTGAAGCTCCATCAGTTGCTGCTCACACACATCAATATGACTCAAGGACTGACCAATTTATAGAACAATGTGGGAATAAATAATCATGGCATCGCATATACCTTATCCTTAGAGTCGGCTTCAAGTTCCATGCGCTCTATCTTTTCAGTCATTGCCTAAAAAAATAGAAAAAGAGTTAGTGGTATTTCAAAACGCAAGTCTTAAAAAAAACAGATCCATATCAGGAAAACCATAAACAGACCTTCTTCTCTGCCTCTTCAGTAAGATAACGATCACGTGGTATGTAGATTCCATTCTTCTCTCGAGCAGCATAAACCTCTGTGTAATAAAAGACCCAAAAAAATCAGCATTGAAGTATGAAAGGTAGGGAGGAAGAGTGCAAAGTGAGAAAGAAACTGTATCAATCTGGAAACGGTCAACAACCTTGCTTTAATCTGTCAATCTCAGAATACAAATCCTTAATGAGGGCAGATTTCATCATCTTCTGATTGATCTGATAAAGTAATTTCCCTCAAACTGTTAGATATGTTTCATCGCAGAAAATACAACTCTGATAAGAAAGATTATGAGTTAGCCAGAAAGGGGAGATAATATAAGACTCACCTCAGGTTTGTTCTTAATGTTTTTGGCACGATGGGCATAATCCAGAGTACTAAGCGTTTCTTCCAGACAATGGATGGAAGGTGATATTGTGGCAATAATGCAAGTCTTGGTTTTACCTCCCAAGGAATCTCTCAATAGTCTTGTCAATTTGCTATCCCTGATAGACAAAAAATATTGTCCAAGTTTATGAAGAAAATTAAAATATGCCGAAGGGAATTATCTAGATACATTGCATATATATATATAAGCCCTGACCTGTATGGAACATGACCTGAGTGCTCAACTAGAGCATTAATTACACGGCCAAGTGTCAGCAAGCTTTTATTTATCTCACCAGCCTCCCTTGCTCTCCCCTACAAGTAGTCTTTTTCAGTCAAATGCAAGTACTCTCAAATCATCGCAATACTAATAACCATCTGGTCTTCCTAAACAAGTAGACAACATATGGATTAAACAATTCCAAATGCTATCATTCAAATGAACATTGATTAAACTGAAGGCAACATATTATTCAATACCTCCCTTGCACCAGAACGTGATATATTCTCAGAGCCAGCAAGGTCAACAAGATTCAGTTTCCCACATTTGATCATTTCTTCACCCTCAGGAGTACATTCCTTAATGTGAATTGTGATAGAAAATATTGAGTGAGAACGACTACTTTGTTTGTTGAGAAGAGTTTCAGCTGTACGCCTTTTTGCAGAACCTTTTTCTAATATTTTGTAAATTTCATTTGCTGTGCAAACAATCTCTTCTTCCAAACCTCTAACAAAAACACCTCCTTTTCCATCCTCCATAAGAGCTATAGGCTTTTTAGATTTATCATCCACAAATTTTGAAGTTTCCTCAGGAGCCAGTAGATCTGTTATCTCCTCATTGTAGAGCTCTAAAAATGTAACCTTCATGCTATACTCTGCACCTTGAGCTTCTAATATGTCAAAAATCTGTTTAACGGCTCTTGGGATGACACCGGCATCATTTGGAAATTCTCCATTCTGCGGAAATAAGAATATAATTAAATGGACTTAGTACAGAAGCAAATAGAAAACTGAATAAGGAGTAGACAACGTGAAAAAAAACTTCATAACCTTCTTTCTTGCACCCCCTTCCATTGTATATGTCTTCCCTGTTCCTGTCTGCCCATATGCAAAAATTGTGCAATTATAGCCCTCGAGCACTTCATATACAATAGGAGACACTGCCTGATCATACAGTTCTTTCTGCTGAGACGCAGGGCCAAATACCTGGATCAAATAAACCAAATTATGATAATTATTTCAAAAAAAAAAAAAAAGCAAATTGTGATAACGGCATTGGCAACCGAAGTTAGATAACAGAAAAATAAGTAAATTCTTTGTTATTTTACATTATAAGAACCAGTAAGAAAGTGAATAGAAACTGAAGGGTCTTCAAATTCAATTCTTAAATGTTAAGTCTTAAAAATATGAATGAATAAGAATTCACAAAATTCTCTCTAACCGAGTCGTCAGTCATTTATTCGCTTAAATGAGAAGAGTTTATTGAAGTTTGCACATAGCAGCCATGAAAAAGGCAAGATTATATATTTCTGATTCAATTATTCTCACACGCGGCCGGGTAAAAGAAGGAAAACAACGGAAGAGGCCAAAGAAAATAAAAAATCAGCACCTTGTCAAACGCAAAGGTTCTATCGATCTGCTTGTTGGCAATGTTCTGTACTGCTGAAACTTCCCTTCTACCCTCGTTACATGAGATCACAGCCGGTGTACGTAGCCTCATTTCGTCCTCACTCAGTGGCCTGCAGTTACAAAATTAATCACCCAAGTTTACGGGTGAGAAAAATAACCTCAATCAACTCAACTTTGATTTTGACTCACCTACACCGAACCAGGACCTGCACATTGACGCCCTTGTCTTTATCATACTTATGACTACTTGAATTAGGATTAGAATCTGCAGATCGCAGATCTCGCGCTGGCCTATCATTCGAGCGTGGAGTCTGAGACGGAGACAGTGGTACCAATCCTCCTCTTTTCTGCTCCATCGCACCGTAACTTCCAATCTCACGGACCTTTCGTTTTAGAACAACTCAAAGCACACTAAATACAATTAAAGAAGAAAATTTCTATCAGTGACTTCTTTTGCAAATCAAAATACCTGGTGATCCATCATTTTTCAATAAGAATATGATGAAATGTTGAAGTAAAATAACGATGGATCAAAATGTATAAACGTCTGGATCGAAAACTAGTAAATGAAAGCAGGAATAGAGAGACTGAAAACACAATGGAATTAAAATCTGAACTCACAGTGAATCAAAACTGCCAGCGTCGAAAGCAGCTTCTAGTGTTCAAAACTTCACAAGTAATTTTCAGACAGAAAATGGCAGCGATTATAGAATTTGTATGGGAGAAATCGTCAAGTCAGAGACTGGCGAGGGGATTTTGGAGTTTGTATAATATATTTAATATCACGGGGAGAGAGCGTGTGTGAAGAAGAAAGATATGAAGGGAGACTGTTCTATATTATCTTTGGAGTTAGTAGCTAGATAGTAGATAGACAGGTTGAAGAAAATGAAGTGAAAATATTATTTTTAAAAATAAAAACAACAGATTTAAGTTAAAAACGAACGAAAGCGTTCAGAAAAAAAGAAGAAACGAAAATTGAATTGGGACGATAACGGCGTTCCGTTACTCGAAATATCCGACCGTTGTAAAAAGGACAAACGCCGAACAGAATAGTGGCCTGACCTGAGATCTTTCTTCTTTTTGAAAAATTTTGAAATCAAAGTAGCGTCTCCCAATTCCTAATCCTACGTTTTTCTCTCGCTGTCTTCACTTTAACTTCAATTATTTATGGTGGTCCTTATTTTTATTAATTGTTGTGAAACAGCTAAAAAGTTCAAGAGAAACTATTTTTAGAAAATAATTTAAAAAATACTTTATAAAATCGGCAGAAAAATATGTAACTTTAACGAACAGTGAAAAATAATTTACTTTTTTGTCAATACCATGTATCATTGATCGATAGATATGTAGTGGTAAATAAGTAACAACTATGATGAATAATTTTATTTTCCATTTAGTAACAACCGGAATGGTGGAATTAACTGTACGTTCTTGACCATCTAATGACTCAATTCAATTCAATTTTTTTTATTAGAATAAATAGGTATATTTACGTAAATCAAACATTTAAGCCAGGAATAAGGATCGTTATTGAAGCAGGCCCCCCAATAGCATAACAAAAGGGGGCCACTGCATAATTTGTTGCATATACTTCAAAACAAAGAGCAAAAGAATAACACTAATAGAAAAAATATATAAAAAATGTCATTTTCAAAATGCAAAAGGACCAGAGACAATATAAGAGTATAAAAGGAAAGGAAAAATATGGCTTTACTACATCTGAAAGGTTGTGTGTACACGAGAGATAACAACACCATATTAATAATTTCAGTACTTCCTGCAACATGCTTGATGCATGATTCTTTCTTTGCCATTCATCTAATTAGTCTTAATCTTTTCGGTGAATATTTTCATTTAGTTTTCTTTTGGTGCAAAATAGAAGTTATATATCCCCAGGATTCAGTATTGCCCATTCAGTGCATTAAAAGCGACTGCAAATATCTTTATGGCCAATTCATTATATATATATATATCTTATCAAGCTGAATGAGTAGCGATACTTAAGGTTAAATATGTGAAGCATATGGATGAAAAAAAAGGGAAAATGGATGGTTGATGGTTAAGAAAAGAAAAGGGAGGAGGAGATGAGAAAGTGGGGTTTGAGTGTGGTGATAAAGTTGCCCCCACTTGATAAAGAGAGATGCTTGATGGCACATGCTTGTATGGTTTTCATAATTTCGTGTATTTATTTTTCTTTATT
>QFDD01010804.1:0-10480 GCA_006871305.1 Vachellia collinsii
TTTTTCCAGGAGGGGAATCAAAAGCTTATCATAAGTAAAGACCAAAGTAAGGCAAGGTTTTGGACATATTAGAATATAAAATCCTTGCGCTCTATAGTTCACGAATATATATATATATATATATATATATATCTGTGTGTGTGTGTGTGCGCGCGCTTCAAACAAAACAGATCTCACACAAGAGCGACATTGAAGTGTAACTTACAAAGAAATGATTCTTATATTATTATTGTCATGACTGCAATTCAAACAGTCCCAAGCTAAGTGAGAAGGAACACATGGGTCACCTTGCCAACCGATTTTGGAGACCCCATAGATACGCTTGATTTCCATCATGGCTTTAACTACATATATATAATTTCCAATAACAAAGAGAACAACGACGTCAGAGTTATTATTTATAGAAGCAATTATTAATAACTAAGGCAAACAAATAATGATGAAAAGGTAACAATGAAGGAATTACCATCTTGTGCAGCTGTGGGGGAATTTAGTTGCGGGAGGACTTTATAAACTTCAAAAGCATTTAGGATAGGAGGAGCATCTGAATCATTTGCTGCTCTAATTGTGACGCTTATGTAATTACCATTAGTGATCTTGTTGGATCTTAAGGTAATAGGCTTCAAATATTCAAGACTAAGTTGTTGAGAGAGGGAATTTTCATCATCAAAAGTGACATTGATGATCCTCTTGCGGCCAGGAGAAAGCTTTTCAATTTCAGAAAAGTGAAGGAACACATAATATGGAGAGGATGCATCGTAAATACTCCAATTTATAGATAAGAGATTGGAATTATCGCGGGGTTGTGCTGCTGTTCGTAACACTTCCAACGGAAGCTCATAAACGGAGTCATTTGCCTTTGCTGCTTCTACACTTGTTCCTAAGGAGTCATCATTCCACCACAAGCGATCGTATACATCGTCTTTGTGTCTGTGTTTCAAAAACAAAAGTAGTTAAGCAAAAATTATATTGGTCTCATTTTTTAAGAGCTGAAGACCCATGAAATTAAAATTAAAACAAAGTAAAATTTAAATTCTGAAACACAATATATACCACATTGTTATTCAAAATATTATTTCAAAGAAATAATTTCGACATTCAGTATAGTGTTTTTAGGGAAAAATGAGGATAAATCCCCCTTTGAGAGATTAAGTAGGCAATTACTTAGGGAATGTATTTACACATTAGGGATATTTGATTTCTTTCTTTTTGTTTTTTTCCAACCATATATGGCATATTATATCAATATCATTAGTTAGTCTAAGTTCAAACATTGTGGACTCCAAATGGAATAGTGAATATCCAAACACACGTTTGTGAATTTTAAACTTTTGGATATATAGGGAAAATAATTAAACTTTTGGAAAAACATATAAATTAAAGAGATAAACTTTCAAAATAAGATAATAATACTTAAAGGTATGCAAGTTTAATTTGAAATTAGAAACAATAAATAATGCTAACTCATGTATCTCCCATGTGACACATGCTATATATAGAATAGGTAAAACAAAATGACAATTTAATTTATTGGCATTAATTGTTGATAGTAATAAATAATCAGAAATGTTTGTAAACACATGTACTCTTTTAATCATGTTTATAAATCACTTCGAGTATACTTCACACAAACACAAAAAGATTGAACTTCGTTATATGTATATTAAGATTGAACAACTTTTCAACTTAATTTATCTTTTTTTTTTGCCCAATTTTCAACTTTATCCATGTAGATACTTATGAAAATTTTAATGATTTGGCTTATAAATAGGATTAAAAAGTTTCTTATCTCTTTACCCTATGAAAAAGATAAGAGGAGTGAGTGAGTGTGTGTGTAGAATCATGACCCAAAAAAATGGGGAAGAAAATTGGGAAAAGAGAGTGCAATGTTGAAAGAGAATACCTGGTCCAACAATAGTGAGGGAGCACAGAGCCCGTGTCGAGTCTTGCAGTAACCAAAGAGTAAAAATCAATAATTAGGGGAAGAGGAGAGGGATAGAGAGAGTAGTTCAAAGGCCTTAATTCCAAAGAGTTGATGAAAGGAGTGCCTTGTCCTGTGTTCACCAAGCACACTTGGACCATATTCTCTGTGTGGTTATCATCATTCTCCATTATCACCTCATACGGATAGATATCGCTATTAGCAGAAGATACTCGAAATGTGGTCCAGTAATTGACCCCCAGGTAAAGTTCGAACACAAGAGGTTGGTTTTTAAAGTCATAATTACCATAAGCAAATATGGCTCTAATCAAATACTTGTGCTTCTGACTCTCTTGTTGTTTTGGTTTCAAAGTGTAACAGTTTCTTTCTCCATCCGGGAAACTTCTCAGTGTCATTAGTTGCAGGTTTATGGTCGGAGAATGAGGTTGGAAGTTAATGTTAGGGGCTACTCGGAAATTTTTTCCACTCTCATTCTCAATGAAACCTTCATCTGTTTGATACCAAATCCCTGTCGCTTCGTCCACGTGATCTCTGCTTGCTCCACAGTCTATGCTTATAAAACCTACAACCATAAATGTTTTTATAAGATGGTTGGTCTTAGCCTGATCTTAGGTCACATGACCATCACTTCGAGAAAGTATTCTTTTTAACAAGAAAACATAACGACTCCAATCACACATGCCCATGTGGATTTAACATTGACAATAATATTTTAAAATCAAGACATATAATCATGTCTAATTTGAGAACTTGATGTAACAAATATAAGGAATTTGAACTAAGTATAATCTTTTTTTTAATTATATAAAAGTTTGGATGAGTGGTCTCACTGGTTCAGCAAGGTCAGAGTTGTGTGTCCATGCTCAAAGAGCACTTAAAAGAGCATTTACAAATTGCCCCATCAATTTAAGGTCCTAACATTAGCTACGGGATTTAAACTCACCTTGAGACAATATCAACTATTCCGTCTATCTCTTATTATAACATCCAAACAGATGAATTATGTGTTTCAAAAAACTGTTAAAATCAAGATAATTAAATCCGGACCGGATTTTGAACTGGTAGAAACAGTGGGTCAAGGGTCAATGAATTACACTAGGGTCAACCTGTGAGTCAAATCGATCATATAAAAATAATATAATTTAATAAAAATAGTTATATTTGATTAAAAACAAGTTAATATAATAACATTAAAATAAAATCACCACTCAAAACATAACGTTTTAATACATGTTTCTCACAACTGCTTAGTTGTAACTGTAATAAAATTGTTCATACAATTAATTAAAACTACAAAGTAACAAAATAATAAAACATTGGAATATAATCTCTATTAATTAGTTGTAGTCTAATTTAGTAATCCAAAAAATAAAAATAAAAATCATCAAAGTGATGACATCTAAATTCATTAAACCTAACAATTCAAAATTCAAATTTTTTTTTTTATTTTAAAAATATGTCTAACCCGGTTTCTCTGAGTTACTTGGATAATGACTAGGTTATACCGGTTTGCCCCGAGTCAGACATATACCTAGTTAAAGGTCCGACCGGACTGGCTAGTTGATTGGATCAACTGGACAGGTTTAGTCCACGATTAATAACCCTGGTTAAATGTAACAAATAGATAGGAAATGTGTTTTTTTAATAAACGTGCCTTCATTTATAAGTGGGATAATTAATCAGTTTACTCATGCCTATATAGCTCTGGTGCATACAAATTTTCATAATTTGGAAGGGAATGATGCGTTGGGTCGTCTTGTTAGTCTAAAATATTATAAGCTGATTTAACAAGGTCCCATTAGTCACTGAACCCTCAGATCTAACCTTCAGCTGCTTGGTTTTGCACGTTTTTCACATGTTTTTCCATGTAGTTTTCTTGTGTGAAATAAAATTGACATTTTCTTATGTGCAGATGTTTTGACTCATTCCTGCCCAATACACACATGAAAGGATATGAAACTTTCTTTTTTTAAAAAAAAAAATCTAATCTCCAAATTTATATCAAACTTTTGTTTGCCTTTCCCAATTAAAAAAAAAAACAAAAGAGGAATTGACATTTTCTCACGAAAAGATGCACTTAACGAGATGTCCAGTAAAATTAGCATGAATGTACACAAATCAATTTTCTGAAACCAGATTGTACCTCGATGCAAACCACTCTGGATGTTCCGTACGAATATACAACTCCTTAAGAAATAATCGATGTTTCCATTCGTTTAGTTAATAGAGATATAAATGAAATTATTAGATCACTTTTGAACAATTTTAACCGTATTATAACTAAGAATAAGCATGATTTAGTTGTAAACCCCTTACAATAAATACCAGGAGTATATCCCTTAATTATTCTGAATAGCACTTCGTTCGAGTAGAATATTACCTGACTTTATCACCTTCTGCAACTGACTGTGCTGAGTCGCTTACAGTGATCAAACAAACAAACACATACAAAGCCAGCAACCACAGAAGAGACGATCTGCTTTTCATGTTTAGGAAACAGGAAGAGAGAAATGAATCGAAGTGGCTAGCTTACAGATTGCCACTGCTTTCAGAAGCAAGGAAGGAACCTATATATATATATATATATATATGTAATATTCCCTATACAACGACAACTTGTCTGTGGTTGAACTTGGTCTAAATATTTGAGGCATGTAAAATGTGGGTTTGAATATATAGAAAAAATTAATTATTTGATTACTTTAATTTTTCTTAATTTTCCATCTTTTCTTTTAATAGTTGTGCGTTTACTTTCATTCTTAATTTTCTGTATTGGGCATTATATTTAACTATTTCTGAAATTGTTTGGAATTATAAAGATAATTAGAATAGTAAAAAAAACGAATATACTTCGGATCAAATAAATATTTTTAATGAAGCCCATGACAATTAGGTTGACTTAGACCTGGACTCAAATTTTTATTTTTAGTTTTATCATTTCCTCAAATTTCTTGGTTTTTTAATTTTTTTTATATGAATTTATGCAGTATTTGATACGCTCACAGAATTTTAAGTTTATATATCAATATTTTTAATATTAATAATCGTGTTTATTGTTCCATAGTATTAATTAGTTGATTAATTTTAAGGTTTAAGGTGCATGGAAATTTTTGCATGGAAGTGCTGAAAATCTGGAAGCTTTTTAAAGAGTAATAACACCCTAGAAATGTTAAGAACACCACAATATTACCCCAACATGCATCCGGAAGTGTGAAGTTTGATCGTTATAGTTAAATAATCTATCTACACTGTATTTCATACATATCACTGCATCACTCTGTCTCCACCTACGCCTTCCTTTCCCCTTTCCCTCCTCTTTCTTTATTCCGATGAACATGGGCTAACTTGTAAAAACTTGTAATTTTGCACCTTTTTTTTTAGTCACGAACCTGGGCTAGCTAACTGAATTGGAATTAATGACTAACGGAAACCTTTTTTTTTTGTTAATGATGCATAACATCAATATATATATATATGTATGCATGCCTGTCTGGATACACAGTCTCGAGCACGCGACAATATGGAGTGCTCACGAAGAACATAACCAGAAAGCCACGGGAGAGACAGGCTAACAGAAACCTTAATTCCGTATAAGCATTCCTAGGAATAATCTCTCCCAACGAATCGTTATTTCAATTAAACATGTACACTATTTATGATATCATTTCAACAATTATGTTATCATTCATGATAATCATAATTCTTTAAAAAATGAAATGTAAATTAATAAAATTAATATACACGCCAATCCTTGATTCCACCCTCTCTGTCTAGCTAGTAGTACTTCATGTAACAAAAATTTATGCAGTCATTTTAGAAAAATCAACATAGATTGTTTTAAAAAAAATAATTAACTTAACTAATTTTCTTAATCTTTAAAATATTAATTATTTTTTATATTAAGGTTTAGAGGGAGTATGAGTGTATCCAATCTACATAAAAATAACACTTTGAATGCAGTTGGATATAAAGGAAATAGGTATAGTCTAATCCTGTTCCATTATATTTGTTATCACTATCTCTCTCGGGGTTTTTTGGCCATCCTAACATTTATCACTATCAAAACTTATATTGACCATAATGTCATCGTCCATTATGTTCAACAACTTATTATTTAAATTCTGTATAATGCATAAAAATTTTCTCTATTATTCCCCGTAAAAGATGTACAAATTTCTTAAACCAACGGATACGCAAAGAAATAAAGTCTTAAAAATGTGGGGCTGCTACCCGGCTGGGTCACGATTTTTTTGACATTGTAATTTGTTTGGTTTGCAATTTCTTAAAAATTCTTTTGAATTTCTTAAAAATTCTGCGCTTACAATTTGGTCCGAGATGGTCCAGCACGCAATAGTTTTGTTAAGTCCGGTCAACAAAAAATTGCTTTTTCTTTCTTTTTCAATTTAAAGTACTAAAATTTCTAATTTAAAATATAAATGTTATCAAAATTAAATTAAAAGTAATAAAGTTAAGATAACAATACATTATGAATGAAAATTTCAACATTTGCATATGAAAATTGTTTTCACTAATAGTCACATGATATAATAAGACATAAGAGGATGTCTAAATGTTATTAATGTTAGAAATAAAATAGTAGGATAAAGTTTTGTATCTTTCTCCAATCTTGCAGCTCAGCACCTGAGCTAGTTGGACACGGACCAGCCCGCAGGTCATAGGCCAATTTAACATATTTTCACTTTATTTTTTTCTTTAAAAGGTAGTTTGTATATGAAAAACAACATAACAAGTTTGATATTGAAATTGGAAAGAATAAAGATTCGAGAAGAGAAAACATGTATTTGTGTATATCTATATAGCACACACAAAACTGGAAATAAGTGTTTGAGTTGAAAATATTTCTTTTGAAACTTGAAGTAAAACAAAGAGTTATTATAATATAATGCATAAGATAAGAGTAAGAAAAATTATGTTTCATCAATTTTTTTATTATCATATTTTTAGATTTTCATGGGGATATGATTAACAAGAAAACAAATTTAATACAAAAAAAAATAACACTTTTTTTTTGTTTTTGAAAAGACTACTTATATATGGAAAACAATCAAACAAGTTTCATCTGAAAAGTGGGATAAGGTTTGATCAAAATGAAAACAAAGATATAAATAAAATTTAAAAATAAAAAGTAAATAGGTATAGTAACAGAGACAAGTTCTTAGACAATGAATTAATGTTTGATTTAAAGGATTTATTTCTAAAACTTGCAAATAAATATAGGAAGAAATTGGAATAAAAAAGAGTGCTTGAAACAAAAATAAAAATAAAAATAATTTAGCAGTTTTAAACGGATCAATCCTTTTAAACCATTGACCCATAAATTGACCCTTTTAAGCCCGTTTCCTTTTTATGGCTCTAAATCATAAGGTCGACCCTTGACTTAAATGGGTTTAAATCAAGGTTAATGAACCCGGACCGGACCGGCCGGGTCAAGCCGGAAACTGGTGACCTGGCCTCCAGTCCAGTCCGAGTTGCGTTTTGACCCCGGGTCGGGTCAACCAGGTCGACCCGCCTGGTTTGGGGGTCGATTGGGTTACTTTTTTTTTTTAAAAAAAATTATTTTAATTCAAACTTTTATTTTTTTTAAAAACCAAAATAATTATTTTTTTTAAATTTGAAAGGTAAAAAGATTAGAAACAAAACCCCTTCCCCACACAGACTTACCGTTACGTCTGTATCTACTCATCTTCTTTTTAATTATTTTTTAAAAAAAGGATGAATTTTTTTAAAATTTCAAATTTGAAAGTTAAAAAAATGAAAAATAGAATCCTTACCATATATATATATTGATACTTTGTTAGGAAGACTATTTCAAAATTGTAAATAATGTTGGATAATAGATAAACTATAAATATATGATTGGTTTGGTAATTGTTACTTTGTTAGTAATAGAATTTACTACTTAGTTTTTGGAATTTTCAAGTTTGGATAGTTTGATTATGTCAATGTGTGATGAAATTTATTTTTTAATTTTTTTATTTCTCACCGGTTTAACCCCCGGTTTAACTTCGGTCTAACCCACTGACCCTTAACTCACTACCTCGTCCAGTTCAGTCACCGGTCCGATTTCCTGTACCTTGGTTTAAATAGGCTATTCGGATGAGCTGGCCCCATTTTTGGTGCTTTATACAAAGGAAGTAGATATAGTCTGATACTGCTCCATTACATTTGTTATCACTATCTCTCTGGCTTTGTTTTTTTTTTTTTTTACCATAGAAATGATACAGACACCTTACAGTTAAGGAGAAATTTTAAGTAACTTATGGTTTTGGTTAGATACACATCATTGGTAAGGGAAGCTATTTAAATTTCAAGTAATCATTACGTACTCATCATGTGCATATGACTAAAGTTATATATTTGTTGCAGCTTTGACTAAATGCACGTTATGGATAGCTCATGGTTAAAAGGAAAGTTATTTAAACTTTTAATCAGGCTTCATTTTTTTGCTTAATCGGACATCTGAACATTATTGAAACAAGAAAAATATTTTTTAAATATAATGTTTATATTTTGCTACAAAAGGGAATATTCTTATTTTTTAGATTTTCCTACCTATCTTTCCACAATTTTAACCCAATTAAACGTAAATTTTTTTATCAAACAATTTTCCATTCAATGCATACCAAACATCTTTGTATAAAAAAGTTTTCATTCCATTTCATTTTGTTCCATTCCTTTGCATTACAGAAATTTTTTTACTGTGGTACGTACTATTAGAAAACCCTTGAAGTCTATATAGTTTATCGTTAATCAAGTATCATATTAAAATTCAATGTAGTATGTGATATATGATAGAAAAAAACAGTGACAAGAGGGCAAAACTAAAATCCGTGCAGCGCCGATCCAGATCTCACTACTTGAATTCAAGCAGTTATGACTTTTTCATTTGAATTCTACTTTCAGTAAATAAACAAATCATTGAAAAGTTGTTAGTCTTTTTTCAAATATTGTCAGTTTTGTATCAAAATAAATTTTGGTCTGTGATATAATAAAAAGCATGACACTTTGACATTTGATGCGATCACTGTTGTAGAGAGGGCCTTTGATGCAGGGGAGTCGTGAGGACTTTTCACATCAATTATTATAAAGTAGCATATAAAAGCATTTTAATTGACGTAGAAATTTATACGTCGGTTTTAATCGATGTGGATGGTTCATTTTTTACATTAATTGGTCAAGTCGTATTGGATCCGTATATGCAGTATATTTAGTGTTATACGATTAATTATATTATTGCCATGTGTTCTTGATAATATTATAAAAAATATATTAATTTTGTTATGAGAATATATATAAATATGGATGTCCATAAAACACTTTGGATTCCTCTTAGCATTATCTCCCCCTAAATGCCAAATTCCATAACCTCCCTAATGAATTGTTTGAGAGGAGTTTCTAATGGTTATTGTCATTACTTTGTTCTTTATAGCATTGTAACCATAGCATTAGACTTTAAGAGTTTGAGGCCTATAAATAGGTCATGTACAAGGTGTTTGTACACACATGAAATGAGATAGACTTCCTTGCTTCCTCTCTCAATTTCTTCTTCCACTCTCTTCTTCTACTTCTAAACTTTTCTCATTTTCTATCACGTTATCAGCACGATAGTTCTAACAAAGGTATACTTATCTCAAAGTTACCTTAACAATTTTCTCTTCTTTCTCTTATTGTATATTCAATTTATATACTCTTGATCAATCTAGGATACTCCAGTGAGCCACTATATGGAAATAGTTAATTCTTTTACCGGATGCTTTAAAACACCGGATTCCATGGCTAAGATTGGAGATTGTTGTTGCTATTATATCATTCTAATTTTCTTTACCAGTTATTTATATTATTGTTGTTATTTTAACATATAACCTGAAGTCATATCATTGTGATATCATATGGCCAGAAGCCATATGTCATGTAATATAGCCAGAAGCTATATTCTTCTTATTATATGCCAGAAGTCATATAATACTAGTTTGTTATCACTGGCTTGAAGCCATGAGACTTCTAATTTGTCATCACTGGCCTGAAGCCATGAGACTTTTAATTTTTTTTATATTTTATTACTTCTTATCTTTAATAATTTCTTGTATTTATCATTCTTATTATTCCCATTTATTGCTATTTATTTATTGTTATTTACTCATTGTTCTTGTAACTTATATTTACTTTCACTCCCACTCCCAAGTTATCTTTCATTTTTTTTATTATTCTTTATTCATTTTATTATGGTTAAACTCACATCACTATCACTTATATATATATATATATCAATAAATACATATATGTATATGTATGTATATTACTCTAATATTAACTTTATTGTTATCATTGTTTATCATTTTTTCCCTTCTTTCTACTTGTTCTTTATATATTTATTCATATTGTGATATTATTTATATTGTCACATATATACTTATTTATTTATTGCTACATTAATATTTATTGGTGTGTGTATATATATTTCCCTACATCCCTATATCTATATTTCCATCCCCCTTCTATAGATATTTATTTCATATT
>QFDD01010806.1:0-10149 GCA_006871305.1 Vachellia collinsii
TTTACACTAATAAATTGAAGGTGTTGTCCAAATTCATTATCCCTAAACTTCTTTAGAACATCATAATCTGTCTCAATTAGATCCCTCATTTTCCATAATAGTCAAGCACTCAAAATAAATATAACATTAAAGCAATTAAATATTAAAGCTATCACATCCATTAATCCATAATCGAACTACAATAATTCAAAATGAAGTTTTAACTACATAAATTTAACATTCTCACAACCAAAATAAGAGCTAAACAAAAAAAAGATAAAAGATATAGGAAAGAAGAATAAGAAAAAAGAGAAACTAAATGATCACTCAAGTCTTAAGCTTCCTCCATCTAAACTTGAAGCCATTATATGCCACCCAAGAAAAAGAACAAACTCCTCCTTCTGCCCTTTGATGCTCATTTTATAAGCTTTTGAGTGCTTGTATCTATATAACAAAATGGATATGAGTAGATTTTGTAGAAAGATTATTTCTATTCTAATAATCAGATTTAGGGAGAAATTGTACAAAATAAATCAAATAGATATAAAATATCCAAAAATATGATCTAATATATATAAAATATGCCTCTATTTAATTACAAAATATTCATATATCAAATATTGACTACTTTAGCATACTTCTTGTCAGTTTGTTTGCTGTCCAGCAGAAGGCAATTACATGGTGGGTCATTCTACACACAAGCCCAGAATAATGTGACTTTATAATAAAACAAATATTACATTGAATTTAATCAATACGGCGATGTCAAACACCATCAGCTTTACGAATCGCCTGGCCACGTAATAAAAAAAATATATCTTATAAAATGTTCCACAATATGGCACTTTTGCTTTGTAACTACATATTTGAATAGAATAAGAGCTAAAAACCCCGTGCGTTGCATTATTGATGATGTAAAAGGTCTAAATCTAATGTTGGATTCCAATTGATAACTAACTTCTAATTACAAAACCAACATCAGAAAAACAAAACCTTGCGGAAATGTGAGTTTAAGGCCCCTAATTAATTAAACCTCAATCACACAAAAATAGATAAATGTTTTTTTTTTGCTAGGCACACGTATCCTTTAATCGTGTTTGAGCATTGCCCAAAACACAATACCTAACAAATTTATTAAAATGTGCAAGGGGATCAGTACATGAAGAACTATTGCGACTCAAGAAATTAAATAAGTTACAAGACATGCATCGAATAGCAAGAATCTAATAACAATTTTTATGTTTGGGCCAAGAATTTGACAGGCCATTGTAAAGATCCATAATTCAGAGGCCTGGATTTCACAGTACAACCATTACATGGAGAACAAAACCCAATGGCGTCATATATGTTCTCCTTGCGGATGCATGAGATGAATCTGACGCTTGAAATTTTTCTAGTTTTTATTTGCTAGCCAAACAATAAAGCGCAGTGTTATGAGCAGAGCAACCGCCGCAAGGAAGCCAATCCAAATATAAAGGGAAACTTTAACCATTTTGCAAGCTGAGAGAAAAAGTACACCATCTGGGGTCACCAAGTAGAGGCCACTAATGTAGCTGAGTGTCAAGAATGTGAGAGTTATGCACATAGCAATCGATAACATCCACATCACAGCCTTATGCTTCAGAGGAACTCCACTCACGAGTATGAGGACGACTGTGAGAGATGAAATGAAAGCTATACTATTGAACCTTAAGTAGCAATGAAAATAATCTGGGAAGGTAATAGCTGATACTGCATCTCCAGGGCATACCTCTGTACCATTTTTATAGGAAAAGCATTTAAAGGGATCATCATGGCCTTGTCGATTTACACCTTGCTGAACGAAACCACCTGGAGGATTATTTATAGCTTGAAAGGTTATGGTTGAGATGACCGTAGCCACCAGACTCAGATTGCCTTTCATCTGTTCTAACCAATTACCGCCATGTTCCCAGTAATGCTCCATGATCTTTAAAATCTTTCTCCAACTTCCCTTCTGAGGAATAGTTGCTGAAGAAGGTGGTGGCTGGATATCAGGAGTTTCCGTTTTGCTGTCTTGAATCCTTTTGATGCCAGAGTTCATCAACATGAGTTGTATGTGGAGGCTTCTGAAGACTTTCTTGTGATCTGTAAAACCTGTCTGATCATTTTCCACGCCTGCAGTTTCTTCTCTTATTGCTGGAATTGAAAGGAGGAACCTTATGATCTACACAGAAAACAGCTTATGATAGATAAGTGGCCTGATCTTGGTAAAATAATCTCTAATATAATACTAACAAGCCAAGTAATAGTGCATTAAACAATACAAAATTAGAAAAATTACGTCAACTTGCTTCAACATGGTAGCCAAGTCAAGAATAGTGTTGCCATCCAAGTCTCTCAAACTGAGGAGCATGCAGGCGTCGACGATATCGAATTCCATCAAAGCTTTAAGAATCTCCAGGTGACTGTACATCACACTCAAGTGGAAAACAGTTTTCCCATTATCAAGGATCCACAATGACTCTGGCTTTGATCTAATCAGCTCTAACACAATATTTGTTCTCCCTCTCATAACTGCATAATGCAAGGCAATTCTGCCATGTTGATCAGGAATCAAGCATGCATGATCACAAGCTTGCAATAACTCCTTCACAATGTCCATGTGGCCTTCTGCAGAAGCTAAGTGAAGGGCTGTGCTTCGGGATAAGTCAAGCTCAAGGGCAATTTTGGGTTTGTGAGTCAGAAGGACTTTTGTGAATTCAAGGTGGCCATGGGAAGCTGATATGTGCAAGGGAGTGTCTATGAAGATAGTTTGCGAGCTGATTTTGTGCAACATTCCTGGGTCTTCCTGAAGTAATAATTGCAAAGTTGGAACACAACCTTTATAGGATGCTTCATACAGAACTCTCACTTTATCATCTTTATGATGATGAGAAGTCTCTATGTTCATCAGCTCCGTCTCTTGCAAAGAAGAATGACTAATCATTTGCTTCATAATTAATCAGAAACTGACCCTGGCTGCAAATTACCAGTTCAGTTAGAATACCTGCGCTGGTCCCTCCGTTTCGTGAAACATAGAGATAAGAGAATCTTCAGAAGAAAAGTAGCGCTAATAGATAACTAACGAGAGGTAGGAAAGATGAAACAATGACCCAGGTCTCTTTTTTTTCTTTTTGGACAAAAATAGAAAAGGACGTATAAATGCCGACTGGTTATATAGGATAACAAATAAGGGTTAAAGAAGACGAGAAAAGCCTCTCCGATGCCACCTTTTCCTATATTGTTGTGGACAATAGTTGCCTATGTTTGATGATTGACAGGAAATTATTCTTAAATGATTGCATTTATCTAATGAATTAATTAACGGATCAAAAAGAATCCGAAACTGACCCTGGCTACAAATTACCAAGGATTATATATAGAGCGGGAAATGAGGAATGAAGAAACTTCATTGATGAGAG
Organism: Vachellia collinsii; assembly: GCA_006871305.1. NCBI lineage: Eukaryota > Viridiplantae > Streptophyta > Magnoliopsida > Fabales > Fabaceae > Vachellia > Vachellia collinsii. The sequence goes on from QFDD01010806.1 coordinate 3,402, forward strand.
TGAGTTATAAGCCACGAGGCCCATAAGATCATCTATAGTCATCACTCACTGTATGTGTGCATCTGTGCGCCGCAAGCTGGGTAGGGTGCTCATAAAAGAAAAGTAATAAACTCCCAATCCATTATATCTAAACAGTTTAGATATGAGTTTTATTCTTTTATTTTTATAAAAAAAACTTATATTAATGAGTAGAAAATCTAAATTAAAATTAATTTCTTAACTATCATATTTTAAATAATAATGCTTTTATTAAAAAATTGCTAATTTCAAAAAATTAGTTCTTGACAGTATAAAATTATAGTAGCTCATCACTTTAATGAGCACCGTAATCGAATCCATGTGTGCTATGCGGCATATGCTTATACACTTGTGATAAACGCGTACTAATAATACTTGAGACTTTAATTTTTTTTTAAAGAATAACAAGTTTAGCATGCTTGTGAGTTGTCAGTTTGGTTGCTGCCCAGCAGTGAATAGCCTCTTTACCATATAATTATTTGGATGGGTTATTTTACAGTCAAACTCTGAATATATAATGTGACTTTGTAAAAGTATTGTAAAAGTAAAGTATCAAAAATATTCCACAACAGTCAAAAGAATAAATTTGGTCCCCACAAAATAATCAAAGCATCATATAGACAAAATTCTCTGTTGTATTTTCAATTCATTAGTTTACATCTGTAAACTATCTGTAAATGATTTACTTTTGATGATTTACCTCGGAATAAACGGAGGGATGATGAGGATATTGAATGCATCGTAGAAGAACAAACAGATAAAGATGAAGATACCCAGTATGTTCTTCCTTATACAGACACGGAGGCAAGTGTTTATACACTTCTGAGAAAAATTAAATTTTATATATCCATTATAAATCTAAGATAAAAATATAACATTGATCGAGAATTCTAGAATGTTATGTTTAAATGATTTTCTTAATATGGTGTATGTATAATTTTAAATAAATTGGGTTCGAAAACCTATCAACCAAATCAAACTAACTCTTAAAATTTTAAGAAGCACTAATAAAAATACTTGTGGATTATTTATCAACAAAGATATATCATATCACATAGTGAGATTTGAATTTTCATGTTTATAAAATAAAGTCAAATTCTTATGAATACAATTTGAGATTCTAACTTACTAACATCAATAATTAGGTATCATTCTTTTTTTCTTTTAAATTGCATAATATAGTGGTCCAGTCAATAGTGTGCTAATCTGGATCCCTGTTTGATTCCCTTGTCGGGTTCTACACGTTATTCATGCCGACAAGATTCTTTCAGAAAACTACATCTTTCATGTAAGAAAAATAAATTATACAGCAAATTGTTATTGGTTTGTCATATTTTTATTGAAATACAAAAATTGTAGAGAAAATACTGTCGGCAGGTATTCAAAAAAAAAAAAAAACGAACTTCCCCAATTAAATTTGGTAAATTAAAGTACAATTGAATCAAATAGTTTTGTAAAAAAATTTAGAAGAATATGGAGCAATAGCAGGGAAAAATTAATTCTTTCTATCCATATGATTCTAACTCGACTCTTAAACTTTGACTTAATGTAATTTATTCTTTATGGTTTTAATTCAATTGTAACTTAATTTATGAACAATGACTCAACTTCACTCATTACTTATATAGTTTAACCATTTAAAACTGTAGTTCCTTATATTTTAGAAGATTAAAAATATTATTCCATGAAATTTATGGATTAAAGTTTTAAATGGTTAAAAGTAAGTTAAAGGGATTAAAGTTTAAAGATTATAAATAAAATATCAATATATTCACTATTACAATAGACACTTCTTACATTCAAATTTTAGACATTTTTGCGTTCATTTTGTGGGGATGTCTTTGTTAGGAACATTCAAACGGACGTAAACAAGTAAACTGTCACGTCCATTTTTAGGTAAAAACAGACTTGCTATACTACTCAAATATGTACTTTTCACGTCCATTTTTTTAGCCTTCTCATATCCATCTCATGACGGATGTTTTCTTAGAGGTGTTACAAATAAATAGATGTCACGTCCATTAGGAACTGAACGTGAGAGATGTACTTGTCACATCTAGTTTTATAAGGAAAACTGGACATGAGAGGTTAAAAAAAATGGATGCGACAGGGGTTACTTCTCACATCCATTTTTTAAGAGATGGACATGAATAGTCTTGCATTCTTTTTTTTGACCAAAAACAGTCAATTTTATTAATCCTAAAAAAGTATTTAGTACACACACTTACAGGCAAAGCCAAAAAAAACCTATCATATAACCTAACACATCATCTCACACAACAAAATAAAAGGACAAACAAACAATAACAACATCCATACACCAAAACAAAAACTTGGTACATTTAATAGCCACACAGTATACGCAGCACACCAGGTTATCAACCTATTCCTTTTTTTCTTGTAGGTGTCGCTTTTGAATCATAAATAGCCTCTCTCAAGTGTAACATTTTTCATCAAGTATGTTCATGCAACGTTCCTCTCCAGTTGGATATCGTCGGAGTGCATGTTCACCCTGGAAACGAGGCCTCAATGGGCCTTCCTCAAACGGATAGTTTATCTGCATTATGAAATTATAACTGTAATTACATCTCATACAACTTCTTAGACAGAGAGTGACTTTAGTAGACACTTACAGTAACTTTTTTCTCAAAGAAGTATTTCAGTGTCAGACACTTACGACAATGTTAGCAAGTTTTTGACGTATGCCACTTAAGATTAGTCCCTGTTCAGAAAAGTGGGAGTTCTTGGATAATTTACAGGCTTTTTTCTCAAGCTGCAAAGACCTAGCTATTATCATATCCAAGAATGAGATTGTTACCTGGAGAGTGAAGCAATGTAGTTGTTGTTACCTGGAGTGTGTAGGAAAATAATTAAGCATCACAAAAGGTAAGAGTCAATGATAAGAAAATAAAAAGGATCTCAAACTTTTTTTTAACATTGGCCTAGCTACTATTTTTTACTTCTCACCCAGACACTTGGCAGAAGCATATGCATTCAAAGCTTTCTGTGACACACACATGGGGCAGATCGACAAAAAACACAGAGTATCAGATATTGCAGAGAAAAATCATCAACAAAGCACATCTCAAGTTTACTAGTTAAGCATAAAAGAAATAGGACTTGAAGAAAAAGGCTTTAACCTGATGCAGAATCATATGTTTGTTGGCAAAATCAATAAGAGGCTTGGGGACACTTGGTGTCAGTAGACTTGGTTTCGTTCCAAAGCCTCCAATCAGAATGAGTGCCTTCATTGTGATATTTTTGTCCGTCGGGTTGTGGATCCGTGTCGTACGGAATCTTGAAACACAGCCACAAGAGGGAATCTTCTTGACTTCTCGTGCCCGTTCTGTGAAAGTAGGCCGTGGCTGTGATGTGGTCCTAGACCAATGTCTGGAGAGGGTAGGCTGTCCTCTCAATCAAAGGCTCTCATGCCATGATGAGCAACACAGAAGCAGCGGAATATTCCTGAATAGCGATTGAATTAATGAAATATTATGATCATTTACACAGTAAAGCCCATACTCCTGAATGTGCTGTTAATACGGAATGATACAAAGCTGTGGGCTATTAACCCAATATTACATCTCACTAACTCCTACACACACACACACACACACACACACACACACATAGAGAGAGAGAGAGAGAGGCGATCTACATACATTCATGCAACACCTGGGATCCACAAATGTGAGGGACGTTGATATGGTCGACCCCTCCACGCGTAAATTATAGTTAAAAATGAATATAATAAAAACGGAAAACATATTATAAATATTTACCAATAACCTTTTAATTATTTTTTTATATTAATATCTTATTTTCTGTATGTATAAATTATATTAAGTATAGTTATATGAGCTCAAGTCATTTTTTAACACAATTTTAAAATAAAAATAAAATATTTTTAAAAATGATCAATATATATATGATTTACTCTATAATGGACATTCTTTTTTAATCCTCTTACATATTATTTTTTAATTTCATATTATATTACATATATTCATATATACTTAAATATTATAAATAATATATAGATATAGTATAAAATAAAAATAATATTTAGTGATAGAAATAACATTTTATAGCATTTAATATTTAAGATATGTGTGTAATTAAATCATATATTAAATAATATATATTTGTGCATGTTTGTGTTGTTTGGTATTAAATATATAATTTTGCAATAATTATCCGTAGCTTCATTCCAGTCCAATAGTAAGCGGCGTGGACACACTGAAATATTGTAGATAATAAATGGAAGGATTATCGAACGTGTGAATAATGGGATTTCTTAAGAATTTATATCATTTGGGTCGTGAGCGAGGTCTCAAAGGTCATCAGGGAAGGCAATTATGCGTAGGCCCATTTGGATCCCAATTGATCACTAACATCCACTTACAAAATCAACATTTGAACTAACAAAAATGACTCTAGCAGAAGGGTAGATAGTTCCTTACAATATAATTAATTAATATATGAGGTCAAGTTATTTTGTAACACTTTTTTAAAATAAAAATAAAATATATTTAAAAATTATCAATATAAATTATTTATTCTATAATCGGCGTTATTTTTTTTATAATTTATTAACTAATGTGTGCTAACTCATTCATTAATTAATAAATTGAATAAAAGTTGATATATTAAATTAATAATATTATATAAATTTTATTAATATTTTAATTTATTCAAAAATAATATTATAGATATTATATTAATATATACACGTCAATTAAGATATATTACATATATTCATACATGTTTAAGTATTATAAATAATATATAGATATAACATAAAAATAAAAATAATATTTAATGAAAAATAATATTTTGTAAAATTTAATATTTAAGATATGTGTGTAGTTAAATCATATATTGAATAATATATGTTTTTGTGTGTTTGTGTTATTTTGTATTATATATATAATTTTGCAATAATTATCATTAGGTTCATTCGAGTCTAATAGTAAGCAGCATGCTCACACAATAAAGAGGTCTCAAAAAAAAAAAGAATGTATCTGTGATTTGATCAAAACTTTCAGAAGTTGAGATGAATTTGGAAGAGAAATATTATTGTTAAACATGCGATACCTCTGACTCTGAGGCTTTTGCCAATGTTATGTTTATTATATATATTTGTTAAAATAATATGCTATTCAAGCATTTTCTTTTCATTTCGCATTGAGAAAAATAACGTTATTTTTTTGTAATGAATAAAGTAAAAGTCTAATAATATACAACCCGATGATCTGCTTTTCTAAATCGTAATCTTCACGTAAAATGGAATATTAGCTTTAAAAATCCTTCAAATAATTCTTCCGTAATAGCGTAAAGTCTATTTTCCTAATGCAAGGGACCCAATTGATCTAGGTGCTAGTGTTACTATTTGTAAGGGTAATGATGTTATGAGATCTAATCCTATAGTTGTCAATGATGAGATTCCTTGTCAAAGTATGGTGGTGGAGCGTGAAGCCCAGTAGTTGGTATTTAATGATTGCCCTATCTCTTTATTTATATAGTCTTTAATGATTGTCATGACATGGAATACAAGAGGTGCAGGTGGTGCCTCATCAAGACGTTTGATTAAGGATTTGATTAGAAGGCATTCGGTGGATATGTTTGCACTATTAGAACCGCGACAACCTGGGTCAAAAGCAAAATTGTTAGCCCGAAATATTGGCTGGGAGCACAGCTTTTTTGTGGAAGCAAGAGGATTCAGTGGTGGCATTTGGTTATTTTGGGATTCTCAGGTTAATTTCTCTGTTTTATCTTTAGGGGAGCAATTTATTCATGGAGTGGTGAATGGTGGTACTAGTGCGGAATGGTTTCTCTCTGTGGTGTATGCTCATCCTAATGCCAAATTCAGAAACCACCTTTGGTCATCCCTTTCGAGTGTTCAACGACAGCCTTGTAGTGGGTGCACTAGTAGAAAAATGCTTATTTAGACCGTCCCTTTTAAACCGCATTTAGAGGATAAGGTTTAAAAAATATGACCGGTGGCATTTTTGTAAATAATAGTACAAATTTTTAGTCATTTAGACCGCACCTGTTAGATGCGGTCTAAAAACAACCTCTTTTAGACCGCACCTAACAGGTGCGGTCTAAAAGAATGACTTTTTAGACCGCACCTAACAGGTGCGGTCTAAAAGATGGACATTTTAGACCGCGCCTTTTAGGCGCGGTCTAAAAACAACCTTTTTTAGACCGCACCTCAGAGGTGCGGTCTATTAGGTGCGGTCTAAAAAGTCATCTTTTCAAAAAAATTTAAAACCCCCAACTTCAAAAATTTTAAGTCGCGCTCTCCTTCCTGATATCCTCGTCTCCAGCCTCCTCTTCGTCTTTCTCCTCTCCAGCTCCCTCTTTGTCTTCCTCCTCTCCAACGCTATCAGCACTTTGGAGATCTCAGATCCAAACGTCTCCCCCTTGTCTTCAACCAAATCTTCAGGTGCTTACTCATATATTTTTTTTCTTAGATCTGGCTTTTTTATCAAGTTTCTCATATATTGTTTTTTAGATCTGGTTTCTTAGATCTAGTTTTTTGAAATTTGTAAGGAGCGAAGGGGTAAAGAAGACACAGGCACGGCCAAAGCTGAGTTTCTAGAACATTCACACTTGGGTTATTGATGCTCCTAGCTGGTAACAATAGGAATGAACATCACAGATCCACCAAACTCATTTGGAGCGGCCATCACCAGATCGATCTTCATGCAAGAACAAGGCTAGC